>JAPYYJ010001993.1:0-13425 GCA_028533885.1 Nasua narica | reverse complement strand
TTCAATAGTTCCCCATTTTGGAGAAATAGCATAATAAAAATATACACAACAGAGGGGCACCTGGGTGGCTCAGTGGGTTAAAGCCTCTGCCTTCGGCTCAGGTCATGATCTCAGGGTCCTGGGATCGAGCCCCGCATCGGGCTCTCTGCTCAGCGGGGAGCCTGCTTCCCCCTCTCTCTCTGCCTACTTGTGATCTCTCTCTCTCTCTGTAAAATAAATAAAATCTTTAAAAAAAAAAAATATATATATATATATATATATATATGCAACAGAAAGGGTTTCTGAGAATTCTTTTTCCCTTAACTGGAATCAATACATTACTCAGGTTTGAGAAACACTGACACAATGAAACCCTAATGATGGGTATTTAGGTCATTTCCTGTTATTTTATTAATACAAACAATGCGCAATTAATCTCCTCTTCCAAGTATTTTTGTGTGTTTGAGCACACCGGCAAGATAATCTTCTAAGCATGGAAATGCCAGGCCAGAGTGTAGGTGCACTTACAGTGTTCATAAGTGCAGTCAAATTACCCTCTGACAAGACTGCAATTACTCTTTCAAACTGTGTATGCAAATGTCTGTTTCCACACACCCTTGACACTTTTCATCCCTTTGCCAATCTGCTAATCTGACAGGTAAATTAAGATATATCAGAGTTGTTTTAATTTACACTTCTTTAGTCAACAGCAGAATGAGCATTTTTCCATATGTTTATTTGCTATTTTTCATTTCTTTATTGTGGATGTCTGAAGCCTGTTGATGCTCTTTGCTGATTTTCTATTAGGTTGTTTTATTGTTTTCTCATTGATTTGTTGGCTCTCTTTGCATTCAAGCTCTGTCTTCCAGGACCAGGTTACTTTGTCTTGTTTCTCATGTGCCTTTTGGCTTCGCTATAGTAAATTTACTTGATAAATTTAAAAAAAGTTTTTAAGTAAAACACATGAACCTTCTTTGCTTTTGTTTCCTTGTAGCCTTTTTAGGATTCCATTGATCATCATTTAATATTGTATTCATCTAGAATTTCCTTCATTTAAGACATGAAGATAGAATTGAGATTTTTTTTTTCCTTTTTCTAGATATCAACACAGATTATCAAATAGTCCATCCTCTCCTGCTGATCTGAAATGTCATCCTATCATATACTAGAGGTAAATTCTCCCAATGTTTGGTCTTATTTCTGCACCCCTGCTGCACTGAACAATTTTCTCTTTTTATCCCAGTAATATGTATAATGTAAATAGTATGTATCTATGAAAACTTTTGAAATGTGGTAAGGCTAGTCTGCCCATATCAACCTTTCCTTATGTTTTCATAGATATTTCGGTGTGTTTAATTTTCTGGGTCAGAAGTCTGCAAATTTTTTCTTAGAGATAGTAATTATTTTAGGCTTTGCGTGGATAATACAGTCTCTACAGTAAATACTCAACTCTGCCTTTCTACCTGGAAAGCAGCCACAGATCATAGGCAAACAAATGAGTATGACTGTATTCCAATAAAACTTTATTTACAAAAACAACAGTGGGCCGGATTTGGGGGAGCCATAGTTTGCCAGCCTCTGTTCTGAATGAACCCTAGGATCATTTCTGAAAGTTCCCCCCACCTAAACAACTAAATCTGATTAGTTAGGATTGTTTGGAATCTAATGATGAATAGTGGGAGGATTTACATTTTTAAATGTTGACTCTTAACATCCAAGAATATATTCACAGCTGCACTGTCACTTCACCGTAAGATTCTGAAGTTTTCCTCATAACTACTGTGCATTTCTTGTTTTGTATGAGGCATTTTATCTATTTTTATATTTATTTATTACTGCACATGAAGCTGTTCCCATTTACTCCTGTTCAACCACCAGTATAACCTACTAGTTTAATGCAAAGCTTTTAATCAAATCTATAGACTTTCCTGAGATCGATGGAGAAATCCCATGGGTCCCAGATACCCTCTGAAACTGTACGTAACCTTTATGAAGAAGCATATCTTCCTAGGAAGAGTCTATGGCTTCCTGCAGATTCTCAAGATCGCTATCTACTCACTCCCCTGCCACAAAGAGGCGATTCCCTGACTTAAGGTGGGTGAAGGCCAGGGCTTTGGCACTGAAGCAGAATCCAAGTATAGGTGAACAAGGAACATACTGACTGCAGGGCCAGAGAGCGTGAGAGCCACTGACCTGACCTGGCTCTCTGAGAATAGGAGTGACAGCCAGCCTCATGGGGCACCTTACCGCTGCCATCCACGTGGGCAGGATGGCTGAGAGCCTGAGCATCCCAGAAGGCCTGTGGTCGTGCATCTTGCCCTCATCCAGCTTTCCTGGACTTTCAGGATGAGGTCTCCTCTTATCGTAGACTCTCTATACCATGCCTAATCTCACTTCTTCCCTATGGAGGCTTGATCTACCCAACTGCTTACTGGGATCACGGACTATCTGCTGACAACAGCTCTCTCACCTCCTGCCAGAACCCTCTCCTGACCCTCTGATGGCCCTATAGCCCTATCTTCATGGAGAAATGTAGCACGGGTGCAAGGAGAACACAAGTGAAAAGGTCTAACAAACCCAAGTTCAAATCTTGCCTTTGGCAACATGTGCTATAAGGCAAGATGTGAACTTCTCTTACTTCAGCTTCCTTATGGTAAATTTTTTATACCTCCCTACATAGCTGAAGGGATCGAAAGAGATAACATGTACGAGCTAGAGTTTTGTTATTTAGAAGCTTGTTATTTAGCAATGGAGGGTCCTAACTCACTTCTCATACAGCCAACTGGTATCAGTCAACTCAGCTTCTGCCCATGAAACCTCTGAAGACCCTGAACTCAACCCTTCCCCACCAGTGGGGCCTTCTTTCTGTGGGGGTCCTAGCCGTCTATACCTAGGAGAGGTGTACCATGGTCCTGCCATTACCCTGATCTCAGTGTCACACTGTACCCAGAATGGCCCCGTGGGCATCACTTCCACCGAGTGGGAGGCTTATGTCCTCACATTGCAGAGAGCTGGCTTGAAATGAAAATGAATATAGGACAATTCTGAGATCCAGAACTGGATCTCAGGCAAGATTTAAATATGAGTTTTCTTCTTGGAAGATGAAGACTCCCTCACTGTCAGTTCCTAAGCTTTGGTCTCCCTGTCTACAAGATATGGACAAAAATAATGGCAGCTAGATGTTACTGGAGTATGGCAGGAGACAATTCTTCCCCCAAACCCTATGATAGAGATTCTATTATCGTCACAGAGATATACAGTGGTTAAGTCATATGCCTGAAGTGGCAACAATGAAATTTAAACCAGGTAATAAGACACTAGAGGCCAGGCTGTTCACTGTTGCCATCTATGAGCTAGTTTCATGGAATGCTATAAATCCCATATAATTCATACATTCCCTATACCTGGGCAGGTGCATAATAGATGTTTTATAATGACAGTTGCCCTTTCTTGAAGCAGAAATGAGCCCTCCCACCAGGAGCTGGCCTCCTACCAACTAGATAGCACATTAAGAATAGGCCATACCTTCAGATACTGGCCATTCCATCAGGAACTGGACATCCCAAGAGAAATCGGTCATCCATCAGAAATTAGTCATCCCATCAAGATGATTCAAAAAGGTCATGCCCCAGCTAATGCTTCTCGGGAGACTGTCACAAGGTAGACTTCAACAAACATGTATAGTTCTTCAGTGGAAAGAGAAACAATGCATGTTACTATCAAACGCATATATATATATATAAAATTCAAGCACTCAGGGAAACCTCAAGTCCCTCTGGATGGGAAGAAGATGGCAAAGGCATAAACTAGAGGCAAACGGTCCATATAGAGCCTCGTGGTAATCTCTCACGGGCCAGGCAATGTGCTAAGAACCTGCAGGTGTCAGTTTATCTGGGCCTTCACTCTGAAAGGGTTCCTTGAGTCTACTCACCAATAAAGAGTCTGAGGCCAAGAGCAGTTGAGTGAATTGTCCACTTAGAAGAGCGAGGGCTAGAGAGGGTATTCAAAAGCAGGTGGCCCCACCTTGGACCCTTTCCACCAAACTTCGGTGCTACGCTTCACCTGGTGGCAGTGAGTGCCCACAGAAACATATGACCAGGACAAACTTTGCTTCTTGCCTAACTGCAATAAGGCTGGCCCTCCTCTGAACCTGCGCCTCTGCCTCCCTCGAAACTATCGTCTGAGGAGTATCTGAATATGTGTCTGCCACCGCCACAGGCATGGGAGTCCTAGAGTAATAGAACCCTGTCTGCGGTGCCAGCCCAGAGCCTGGAATGGAACCAAACAAGTCTCATACAAACAGTGTGAAGACTGTACAGACACCACTTCTGCCAAAAAGGAAGAGCCTTCATGTCAACAAGAAAGAGGTATCCGAATGCATGTCGCGGTTTTTTATTGTTTTTCGGAAGACAGCAGCAGCAGGATGAAGTGAGGAGACTGGTTATTTCAAGTATTCCAGGATTTCCATTACTGAAGTCAGTGAGGCAAGGATACCAACAACAGAAGCAGCCCCCTATCTCCCAGGAAAGTGCCCTTCCTCAAATGGCCACCAACAGGGGAGCCCTTGGGATGGGAGGCAGTCACAGTACCTACAATCCAGGCATACTCAAATTTATACTCAAATTTACATCCCTCCTGACTATGTGTGATCACTGGGAAATCATTTAGCCTTTCTGAGACTCCATCCTTTCCCTCTAAAATGGGGACAATGCCTACCTTCCTGGACTACATGAAGGCTTACATAAGATCATTTGTGTAACACACTTGATGCAAAGTAGGTTCCCAGTATGGTGGTTCCCTCTTGGGGCTGAAACAGCAGTGTAGACATAGGACTGAAGAGACCAGCTGGGAGTTATCCGAAGCGAATGAAGGCTGTGCACTGTCCCAACAACAGAGCAGGAGAGCTGGACACGAATGTGATGGCTGCAGAGAAAAGGAGCAGCAACTACTCTAAAAACAAGAACTAAAAAGAGGTAAGGAACCCAAAACTGTTCTGCCCCAATCATGTGCCAGTGCATGGATGGCCCTCCAAGGAGGCACAGTGTCCCTGGTGTAGAGAGGAGGAGGCCAAGGCCCAGTGAGCCTAAGTAACATTACCACATCCCTCTGTGAGCTGGTGAGACACCTTCCCGTCACCCCACATTACCTTGTCACACAGACTAGGGGCTGCAGGAAGCACTGGGGGTCAAACCTCTCGTCCCTCAAGATTGATGAAATGCACTCCAGGCATCTCTTGCTCTGATTAAAATACACGGATGATAAATTACCAAAGTCCTTGCCATGGAAATGTGAGTGATAGGAGGGCTGCCGACAACTGGTCTGGGGTGATCAGCACAGAAGGGGAAAGAACAGCGATGCACAGTCTACTTCCTCTCCATCATTCCTGACTGCCAAGCATCTGTGAGTGTCTGTGGGTGAAGGGCAATGAAGGCAGACAGTAGAAGGTGATCTGGAGGTCACAGTGATCACGGATGAATGGAAGCTGACAACATATTACACCTCTGACTTAACTAAATACCAGGAGCCTAAGTACAGGGTTTTTTCTCCCAAGATGGCAGAGTTGTAGACTGGGAAGAGTGTCTTGTCAATCACCAGCCTCCCCTGTTTGCACCAATTCCCTTCTGATAGAAACATTCCTACCTAAGAGGTTTGGTCCCTTCCGTCCAAATCACCTTGCTGTCTAGAATTTCTTCCAGGAGAGCATCTCCTAGAAATCAGTCCCGCTTTTATGTTAATATACAGCCATTTGTCTTCTTTCACAGAGCTGGTTCCTCCCTTGGCCTTTTCTCTCATTATGGAACAAGTTTGATGCCTACAAACAGAATTTCAGGCATCAGAGAAAGATTGGAGAGAGAGGCTTGGAAAAACACCAGGAGAGGGGCTGTGTAGCCTCCCTATAGAAGTAGAAAGTGAGAGACTGCTTCTCCAGCTCACATCTGTTCCCCCAAACAGACAGGCTGCTTCTGGGCTCCCAGATGGGTGCCACAGAGGACAAGATGGAACGTTTCAGAAAATATTCTTTCTGGACTTGTGCCTACCTGGAAAGTTGCAGGATGGTGGAGTGGAAAAATCGAGGACCTTAAATTCAAGGTATAAGTCACATACCTGCCACTTTCTAGCTGAGAGACCATTATAAGTTTTTTAATTCCTTCAGTTATCCATTCTGTTGAATGGGCATAATAATGACTGCATATCAGTTCACGATGGTGAGCATTATATGGAATAGTGAATGTAAAATGGATGGGAAATCATGAGAACTTGGCAACTATTTGTTCCCTTCTCTACAGAGCAGCTGAAGAGAGCATACAAGATTAATCTTTCCATAGGACAGTAAAAGCAGGATTCCATGAATGAATATAGAATATTCTCATGCAGCCTTCTATTGCTCATTGCGTCTGGTGCCTCTCACTCCCAAGGCCACATTTGCCAACAGCATCGTTTAGATGAATAGTGGTGCATTTAATGATCCTGGGGAATTGGGCCCTTAAAGTCCCAACACCTCTGGTCTCCTGGTTCCAGAGAGATTCCATGGAGAGTCTGAGACGTCAGTGATGTCTCAGGCAGGCAGGATGATGACCCAGAAAGAAAGGCAGATTTGCATCTCCTTCAGCCCCAGCACTTGTGACATCCCCTCTCCAGAGAATACATTCAGACATACAGAAAGCACCTGAAGTCTTGAAGTTATCAACACAATAGCTTTGTGGGAATCAATTTCTTGACAGTGACAAGGGTTGTCCTTTCCCATAAATGACCGTTAAAATTGCATTTGTACAAGTGCTCCAGATTTCCAAAACCCTTTCCCACTGAGAGTCATGAAACTCGGGGGTGAGTAGGTGGTGAGGGGCTAGCTTCCTGGAGGACCAGGAAGATAGAGAAAGGCAGGACCCAGGTGGTCAGACCTGAGTCTCAAAAGTATACTGGGGATTGAGCTCAAAGTGCAATCTGCCCCAGGCCCCTCTCACCTGCCTTCAACTCCCACACACTTGCCCTTGACCCTGGTCACCTGGTTTCATTCTGACCCCCCCCCCCCCCCCCGCCCCGGCGCCTTCCACCTTGACTGCTCACTGTCTTGCCTCATTCACTCAGCTGCTCCAGTAAAATCCTGCTTAGGTCTATTTGGGGTCTTCTCTGAACTTGTATACACACACACACACACACATACACACACACACACACACACATAAATTCATTAACATAAAGCATTATTCATTAAACATTATCTTAAATTGCTTCCACGGCTGTTAGCCAACTTAATTTTTCAGTCAAATTCAATATTCATTTTCTCTGAATGAATCTCAGAGACTTTCTAATAGCTTAGCTTAGATAGCTTAGCTTAGAGCAGTATTATTCTCTTGTAATTTGATTTAATCTATTCTATATCTGTGGTGATCCTTCTTTCTCATCTTTAATCTTGTATATTTGCGCTTTCTCTCTTATTTTCTTGATTATATCTAAGAAGAGCATTTCCATTTTATTGTTTTCTTCAAAGAATCGGCTTTTAGATTCACTTATAAATTCTAATGTTTTTCTATTTTCTCATACATTAATTTCTACCATGTTTATGGTTTATTGCTTCCTATTTTCCTCAGTTTTCTCTTTTTTAACTTCTTATGTTGAATGTTTTATTTTCATTCCTTCTCATTGATCATGAAGCATTTAAGGCTATGGATTTGCTTCTAAGTACAGCTTTGGTCACATTCCATAAGTTTTGGTGAATAGTGTTGCTCTATTAATAGCTTGTAATTGTAGTTTTGATTTTCATTTGTACCCAAAAGCCATTTAAGAAAGCTTCATTTCTTCTTTCCATGTGATTAGGTTTTATTTTGCTTTGATTTTCATTGTAAGCCCTACAACATGACTCTCCATAGACAGGGAAGGCATTCTTACTCTGCTTTTCAGAAAGGAAAAACCTGAAGCACGGCAAAGTAAAGCAACCAGCCTAAAGCATCATAAGTTATTACCAATGAAATCAGAAAAGGAAACATGAGATTCAAAACCTTTTGCCTAAGTAGAAACCCCCCCAAGATGCTTACTCAGCAAAACGGGATACACCAGTGCCAGTGGCTTTTTCTGGGGCTAGGAAAGCAAGCGAGAGGTCTCAGCAGCTAGAGGCAAGGCCTATCACAAGGCACACAGGCCCCGACCACGTCATGCTGAGAGGGCAGCCACCAGAGCCCTCTGCTCCTTGCTCACGCTCCCTCCCGGCACAGGGTGTAAGGTGGCCGATGGCTGGTGCTCGATCTGTCAGACCGGGTCCAGGGCAGCAGGGTCTTTGGAACAGAAGCTGTCCAGATGGAAGAGCAACACCCAGAGGGCACAGCTAGATTGTCCAGACGGGGCCAGGGTCCACACCACTGCATACACACTACTCCAAAACTGTACTGCTTAAGCCCCTGAAGTAATTATCAGCCACCTTCACAGATAAAGAACCCGAGGCTCAGAGAGATGAAAGAACTTACTCCAGGTCAGGATCGATAGAGAAGGGTGATGCCTCCTACAAAAGAGTGATGAGATCTTGCCAAAGGGCTTGGTGATGATTTAGAAATGCCTATTTCAGAGCAGACTTCTGGGGGAACTGTTAAAAGTGGACCTGTAGAGTGCTACTTTTTTTTTTTTTTTTAAGATTTTACTTATTTATTTGTGAGAGAGCACAAGCCGGAGAGCAGCAGGAAGAGGGAGAAGCAGGCTCCCTGCTGAGCAAGGAGCCCGATGATGTGGGGCTCAATCCCAGGACCCAGGATCATGACCTGAGCCAAAGGCACAAGTTCAACCGGCTGAGCCAGGCATCTCTATGTATTTACCTTTAAATGATTTATTTTCAGGGCATCTGGCTGCCTCAGTCGGTGGAATATGTGACTCTTGATCTCAGGGTTGTGAGTTCAAGCCCCATGTTGGGTGTAGAGACTACTCAGAAATAAAATTTTTACATGCCTTATTTGCAACATTCTTTACCTAAGATAAGCGACTTTACCCAGACCTGAGGACTACAGTGCACATGAAAAATTTAGGGTGGTTTCCCAGCACATGGCAGGTGCTCAGTACACATGGGATTAGGAAAGTTCCTTTACTCCTTTCTCCCTTCCCCTTGGGGCTCAAGCTGGAGGATGGTGGCCTTCCTCTTGCAAAGTCAAACACAGTAAAGTGCCAGAGGCGGAAGAGCCCATCTAGTACAGGGGTTCACTACTAGGATTCACGGAAAGAATGCAGAGGGTGCCCAAGATTTGGCCAGGGAACACTTGTATCTTTATCCTCACTATTATCACAGCAATTTAGAATTTCTCTCGTTATGCGTTGAGGCAACAGACCACAGTGCGCTGTGGGCCTAGGACCTGGGACTTTGTGGCTAGCTGAAATCATAGGTGTTTGAGTGGCACATCACAGTTCTCCCAGACATCTCAAAATATCAGTTCTATGCACCGCTATTTCAGAATTTGTATGCATCCCTACTTCTACCCACAACCAGATTTTGTCCTTTAATGTGTTAACAAATAAATGTATGCACTCCAATATCATCTATAAATATTTTGATGACTATTTTGATATAATCAGTTTCCTTTATAGTCTAATGTATTTTATTTTACTCATTAAAAAAAATTTTTTCTGAGAAGTTCAAATGCTTTGCCAGGCTGCTATAGAGATCTATGGTACAAAAACATGTTGAACCACCACGGTCAAGGATAAGGAAATAGGCCCAGAGAGGAGAAGTGATCCACACAAGATCACACAGCAAAGTCCGGACGGGAACCTCCATCTTCCAACCCTACGAGCGTGTGATGATCTCGCAGAGAGGGGGGACTGGAGGCTGCAGGCGGCGAGCACACAGCTCAGACTTGGGACCGCTGTGGGAGTAGGGGTGTGACTCATGGGCGGGGGCGGGGAGGGGAGGAGGGCAGGGGGCAAGGGGAATGGAAAGCCAGCCTGCACAGCGTGCCACCCTGCCTGCTCAGCCAGCGAGGCCTTCCGAGCAGCAATTACAAATATTTATTATTTGTTTTTCTGAAGTCTGCTCATATGGAACCGAGTAATAGATGAAATGATCTTTCAGTGGCCACATGAGAGGGCGGCGGGGCTGAATTTGCCTGTGCAGCTAAAACCCACAGCACGTACTCGTGTTCTTTGTAATTGTGTTTGAGCCGCTTAGAGATAACATAGTCCCTCAAGATATCTCACGAGAGCTCATGCTTGCCTATAGGACAGGAAGTCTCCCGTTCGGTCCTTTCTCCCACTGCCTGAGACTTGCCGAGATCAATAACTTGGAGACAGAGACAAGGTGCTTCCCAGAGGAGGACATGCACTTGTTCAGGGAAGAAGAACATCACCGCACCCAGCATTTTGCAAACTGGGTGCCTGGGACTCCCAGCACACGCCCACCACTCTCCTGGTCTTCCCTGAATGCCTGACTCATCTCGTTCACGCCGAGCCCTCACTTGAGATTCTTTCTCTACACTTCCTCACCACCACCACTCTTTAATAATAACAAGAACAATGACAATAAGAACAATAATTGAGTAGCAATTCCTATAGCTTGGGGACTGCTAGCAGGCAGGAACTCTCGGTCTACAAGGGAGGCTGCTGCGTCAACAACCACTTCAAATACTACTGTATTTGATCTGATTTGAGCTGTATCTGCTTTGAACCGATCAATGTTATGAGGGGCGAGCACAGGCTTCGGGGCCCTTTGCCAAGTCTGGAAGAAGTGTAGAAGCAAAAGGAGTTCTAGGCTGAGAGAACAGCATATGCAAAGGCACAGCGGCAAGACACAGCCTGGCCCATCCTGGCTCAGCAAGACTTGCTAGCTCCCGGGGCAGAATGCAACTGTGCTCACGTCCAGTAGGCTGTACCAGTACAGACGGGATTTCTTGGAGGGACAGGCTCCCGGTCTTCTTCTGGTCTTACTGCCTGGCAGATGTTCTGATAGGAAGGGAAAAGCAGAGAGAGTATTCCGGCAGGGGCTCTAGCCCAGGAGAGTCGGACAGGGGACTCTGGCCTCTAGCTCTAGGAGAACACCTGCTCCAGAGCCGGAGGGAGGCCGGGCTGGTGGCAGGACTCTGAGCAGCTTCCCGTGCACAACACACAACGATGGAAGCCTCAGGGCAATCTGGAGCTCCTCGGCCTGGGAAGTCAGGAGCACGAGAGAGGATGGACAAATTGACATTCTGTAGCGCTGGGCTCTTCGACTGAGCCTTTCTTACCTTTCACGCCATTAGAGAGCATTCATGGACCTGTGTTAACAACTGACTACTGCTCCAGATAAAGGAAACTGTCCATTCACGTGCATTTATCTGCCTGCCTTTAATTCCCCTCCTTTGAAGGTTTATCTACCACATTGGTTGCAAGACAGAATTCGATCCAGGAAAGCTCACTTTGAGAAAATGATCATGACTATTTCCATGTGTTAGTGAAGGTTAGTCTTTGAGGAGAACCACTGGGATACCTTGCTTCTTGGTCCCCAGGCCGAGGGCGGGGTGTCTCCTGCTGTTCCCCTCTACTCAGGGCTTCCCTCTGCCGGAGCACTGGTCCAATGTCTGGCCACAGTCTGGCCACCTCTCGGCCACGCTCTCTAGGCCAGAAATTCATGGAGGGCAGGGATCACGATTCATCCTTTTCCACATTCCTTTGGCTTGGTGCAGACCTGGCCCTAAGAGATACTCAGAAAATGTCAAATGGTACACCCATGAGACTCAAATCCAGAGCTCAGTACTTTTGTCTTTGAAGCCCAAATGGTTCCCTGTGTTGCCCACCACTGGGTCACACCTGACCTCATGCCAAGTTTACTCTCCTGTACGTGGAGGACTCCTAGCCTTTCCACCGTCACAACATTATCCCCTTGGGGCCAGGCTTTCAGCACAAATAAGACATAATGATGCAAAAAGGAATGATAACAACCCTTTACTGAACTCCTTCTTTATCCCAAGACTCTTGCTAAGCTATTTATAAACATGCTATTTAATTCTCCGACAGCCCACGAAGAGGCCTCATCATCTTCATCGTCTTGGTCTTACAGATGAGGAAACTGAGATTCAGAGATTAAGCAGTTTGTCAAAGACCGCAGGGGTGATCAGGGACATGGCTGGGGTATGACGTCAGCTCCTCCTGAAAGCTGTTTGAGACATTCTCCTTAACCTCATTATCAAGCAAAACCATTCTTCCTACATGAGTTCTTTATACGTTACTAGGAGTCCCTCACTTTTGTTTAAAAGATTGTCTTTGGACATTCTGCTTTTTTATTAAACTAATTACTTCCATGGCAGCTTGGGAGATCACAGATCGAGAACCCGTGGAAGCAACATGGGAAGGGCAACACACAGGCCCAAAGACCAGGCCCATCTCAGCTAATTGCGAGCAAGTATCATAAATGGGTCCATTTCTTCACTGTCCCAACCTCAGTCCCTCACCTGAAAATGGGATAATCAAACCCATCCTGCCACACTCAGAGGAGACCACTGTGAGGACGAGGCATGATGGTGAGGGCACGAGGGTTCAACACACAGACTTGAGGGGGCAGCCTGGACAGGGCCTTGTGGTCCCCTGGGACCTCCCCAGGTCCCCAGGTAGCTCATGAGCACACTTCCCTCCACCAAGAACACGCCTGGGTCCCAGTTCCCTGCCACACCACACTGAGTCATCCCGTCCAGCAGAGAACCCACACTTATGGAGCCCTGTTGTACTCCAGCACAGTCCCGGCCGGGGCAGCCGGCAGTGCACGCGGCCCCACAGTCCCACCCTCGGGGAGCTGCCAGTCTTCTGGAAATAAGACCTGACCCACCTTGGGCACTCATCATGGGCTAGACCAGGTACCTGCAACTGGGCTCACTGCTCCTCCCCAGCAAAACTCTGAGGGAGGAGCCGGTATTACAGCCAAGGAAACTGAGGCACTGGAAGGCTAACGTTACCCCGAGTAATGAGGCGGGAGGCAGTACAGCTGGGCTTGAACGAGCCCTCTGGTGCCAGAGCTCACATACCCTGCTGCCATGTGTCTTTGTCTGCTTTCTCTCTGACATCAAACCCTTTTGATGTCCCCCCATGGCTTTGCCAGCCTTCCCCTGCTCTACTTTCTACTATCTCCCCTTCCCCTGGCCCTGGCCCTCATCCCATCCTTCTGGAAGCACAGCAGCCTCCCTCTGTCCGCCCCCTACCCCCCGCCTCCTCCAGCCCCTGCCCAGCTCCTACCTAGCCTCTCATCCTCTACTCTGTCCTGCACCCTACCCCAGCTGAGTCCCAAATAATGTCTAGTTCTATAACCCTGGCTTGTAAGGCCCCTGTCATCTGGCCTAGCATGATTCTCCACGTTTCTCCCTCTGTTCACCAATGTTCAATTCACAAAAGCTGTCCTCCAGGCCAGTGGGTCTAAAATGTTAGTGGAATTACTGGCTTTTTCAAGAAGCCAACAGAAGTTATCCCTCCCCAGGAAAGCAGCATGTGCAAGTTGTCCCCAAAGTTAGCACA
>JAPYYJ010001992.1:0-13427 GCA_028533885.1 Nasua narica | reverse complement strand
TTAGGAAGTATCCTGTGTTACTCCTGTGTGTTATTTCCTGTCCCCATTTTACCATGAGAAAGATCAGGAAACTTCCAGGGCGCCTGGGTAGCTCAGTGGGTTAAAGCCTCTGCCTTCGGCTCAGGTCATGATCTCAGGGTCCTGGGATCGAGCCCTGCAATGGGCTCTCTGCTCAGCAGGGAGCCTGCTTCCCTCTCTCTCTCTGCCTACTTGTGATCTCTGTCAAATAAATAAATAAAAAATCTTAAAAAAAAAAATAAATCCGGACACTTCCTTGGGCCCAGCCAGGAGATGGCAGAGCCTGGATTCAGATGACGGTGGGTCCATGTAGCTTTCTCTACTTCAGCTGCATCAGGCCAAGTTCCTGGCTCAGGGCAGGCATCTGTGAACCCTGGCCTGAGCCAAACTTGGCCCTTGGTATTGGCACTGGGGCCTGGAGGTATGAAGAAAAGGAGAAAACTTCGGGGGGCATGGGTAAGACCCAGCCACGGCTGCCCCTGAATGAGCTGCTCCCATCCTAAAGGGCGCAAAGTACTTTCATAAACACAGCTGCTTCCACCCTAAACAGGGAACTCTCGGACCCCAGCGCCGCCACAAGGCCAGGGAGGAAGGCAGTGCTCTAAGGCACGACGCCAGGTTCCTCTGTTAGTCCGCAGTACAGAACTCCGGTAGCCGCAAAGGACAGCCCGGCTCTGGAATGAGACGCGGGACTGTGTGGGCTAGCCAGGGCCGGGGTGGGCGTGGGGCATCAATATCGCTGCCGTATCCCAGCCTCTGTTTATTGGGGTCAGAGGCAACGGAAGCCAAGAGCAGGCTACTTCTGGTATTTGTCAGAGAAAAATGCCCCAGATGGAGCCGGCTTAAAGGCCTGAAGCCCATAATTGCAATGTAAAGGTCTCGCTCTCCCAGGACCCGTGGAGGTAATAACTTATATTCCTTACCTCGTTCTCTGTCCTGGGCGGGACATTCTCTAATAAATCTATTCCATTGACCACAACGCTCTTCTTTTCTTTGATGGGAGCCTTAAATACCATTTTTGAGGACTTCTTATAGCCTTCCTTCAAAGACATCAGCACGGGATCTACGGAAGGCAAAGGAAACGTTCGTGCTGACAACTTGGTGGCGTGTCCGGTGATGGCGTCTCTCATTCACACCACGTCACCACGGTGACGGCGGGCCGAGTGTGTGTGTGTGTGTGGGGTGGGGGGTGGTCAAGCAGGAGGCTGCACAGGGGGCAATGGGTGAACCAGAGTGAAGGCAAAAGCTGCCATCTCTCGAGCCCGCCCCAGGCGTACCTCGGTTGATGCCCCCCAGCCATTCGTCGGGGGTCAGAGCTGGCTCCGTGCCTGGGGTCATGGGGTAAATGTCTTCCTGGTAGGAATCCGACTGCAGAGGGGGGAGCAGAAGAGTGGACAGATGGGGGTCGCTGAGAGAACCCCTGCTGACCTCCCACCGGGCTCCTGCTGTCCTGCCCCCAGGCCTTCGCACTCGGGGGTCTCCTACGTGGAGTCCCCACCCGGCATTCGTCAGCAAGCCAGACTGCCCCCACCCCAGAATGGCCCCCGTCTTCCCCCCCACCGCGCCCCCCCATTTGGGCCTGAAGACCTCAGTCCATAGGACTTCCTTCTTCTGGGCTCCTCGGGTTTTAGTCTGCAGCGAGCCAGCTGGGACTCAATGTGGGGGTCCCTCTGAAGCCCAGCGCAGCCGCACTCACCCTCCGGGGCACGATCATGGAGATGGGCTCGATCAGGCCCTTGAGGGTCACGAGCTTGTAGAAGCGGAATACCTCGCAGGCCGACACATCCAGCCCGTGCTTGGGCATGACCCCTGCGGACAGGCACACGCAGCTCCGTGGGGTCCCGGGCTGCCCCGGCAGCGCCCCTCCTCCCTGAGCACTTAGGAGGCAGCGACCCATGCACAGGGCAGCAGGGGCGCTGGGGGCTGGGCTCTGTGTCGGTAGTTGCGTCACAGAGAAGCCCCTCGGGCCAGGCCTGCCTCACGAAGTGCGCGCTTTAGAATCGGGGCCTTTCATAATTAAGCTCCTGCTGGTCTAGGGGAAGGGGCTTGCCCCAGGTCACAGAGCATGGCTAGGGCAGGGCCAGGGAGCCTGTCGCCTTCTAAAAGGGACCCAGGAGCCTGGAAAGGAGAACCTTCTCTAAGCCTCTGGGTTTCTGGTCCTCAGAGAGAATGAAGGAGAGAGAAACCTGCCTCCCTGCACCCTCGACCCTGAGACTGCTGTTCCAACATGCATCTGGGACTGACAGGGAGTGCGTGCGTGCGTGGAACACCAGCCACCGTTCCTAACAGCGGCGTCTACTGTATACCTGCTGAGGCAACGGAGCGGTGTGGGGTTGGGAACACAAGCTCTGGGGTCAGACACACCGAGTTCTGAGTCCTGACTTGGCCCCTCCCTCTGGCTGGGAGATCTGGGGCAAATCTCTGCCCCAAACTGCTTCCAAACTGGTCTCTCTGCCTCCCTCTTGCCCTTTCCAAATCCATTCTCCCTATGGAAGCCAGAGCAACCTCAGACCAACATTTCAGATCACATCATCCCGTCTCATCTCCCACCCGTCCGCCCGAGACAAAGAAAAGCCTCCGGTGCGTTCCCGGGAAAACCCAAACTCCTTCCCCCGTGTGACCAGTATGTGTCCAGGGGGACTAGGGAAAGGAGGTCGCCCTCCCCAGGCTGGATGGCCATCATCCAATCCGCGGGGGCTCTGAGCAAAACAAAAGGCAGAGGAAGGAGGAAGTCACTCCTTTTTTTCTTGCCTCACTGTCTGAACGAGGACAGCTCGAGTCACCTTCTGCCCTGAGACTGGGATCCACACCATCAACTCCCCTGCTTCTCGGGTCTTTGGTCGTGAACTGAATGATACCACCATCTTTCCGGGGTCTCCAGGAATCCAGCAGACCAAGGGACTACTACCACTTCTTCTTCCTCCTCTTCCTCTCTTTTTTTTTTAAAAGATTTATTTATTTGAGAGAGAGAGCATGAGCAGGGGGAGAAGAGGGAGAAGGAGAAGCAGATTCTCTGCTGAGAGGACCTGGGATCATGACCGGAGTCAAAGGTAGATGCTTAACCAACTGAGCCATCCAGGCGCCCCAATCATGGGACTTCTCAGCCTCCATAATCGTGTGAACCAGTTCCTCATAAGTCCATATATATATATGTTATATATATATGTTATTTTTATACATATATATATGTTTCTCTAGAGATCCCTTCACGAATACATCCTTCTAATGCATCCCGTGGCATCTGGCCCCCGCCCTCAGCTCCAGATTGACGTCCCAACCCTCTCCCTATACTTAGCCTATACTTAGTCATACTGACCACCGTTCTGTTTCTAGAACATGCCAGGCTCATTCTTGCCACAGGGACTTTGCACTGACTGTTTCTCCGGCTGGCCCTACTCTTCCCTCTTCCTGCCTTTCAGATCGCGGCTTAAACACACAGTGAGGCCTTCCCAACTACTGGGTCCCAGATAGCCCTAGCGGTTCTCTGTTCTATTGCCTTATTTGAATCTCTGCCCATCCAGAACTTACGCCTATCCAGGATTTTCCTTCCTTATTTGTTTATTGACTGTCTTCCTTTAGTGGAATGTGAGCCCCATGAGAGCAAGGCTGGGTTCTGTATTATTTACCTCTGAGTCTAGGGGCTGCTACCCAGTAAGTGTTTGTTGAATGACTATGTGCCAGAGCAGGAGGAATCAGGTGCTCTCTCTAAGCTTTACAACAGCCCTACCTAAAGGGCTGATTTTCCCTATTTTACAGATGGAGAAACTGAGCCTCGGAAGGGTGAGGTATACGGTCGAGTCCGAATGGAAACCTAGGTCTGACTCTCAAGTCCAGGGTGCTTTTTCTTCTAGTCAGTGAAGAGGGGACAGTGAGGAGGCAGAGATGAGAGAGTTGGGGAAGGTTGAAGTCAGTGGAATGGTCACTGGGGCCTCAGGCATATCTCTGGGCCGCCATCTTGCTGTCGGGCACTGAGGTGCATTCTCGGGCCCTTCTAGCACTGACGACCTGGAAGCCGGCTCTCAGGCCCTAGCCATACCACCACATCCCCTGAGGGAACAAGCCAGACTCGGGCTCCAAGGTAAGGAGGGGATGGAGGCCCCGGAAGAAACTTCCAACTGGGTGACCCCAAACAGGGAATTGCTGAATGATAGGCGATGTCGGTGTTTGTTGACAGGAAAGAACATTCTGCTGTAAGACTTCAGTGGTGGTAGAATGTGGGATGTGAAGAACATCTCAGCCCTGCCCTCACTCACAATGCTCTCTCAATCCCAGGCCCTCTGGGGAGACTGGGGGTGCGGTGATGGGGACGCATGAGCCAAACGTCCAGTCTCTCGTTCCATGGTATCACAGCCCTGGAAGCCTCTGGACCCCCTTACCTAGGCCCTTCTGTGGGGCTGGGGAGCGGAACTCCATGAGGTAACTCAAGAAGGGCTTCTCAGTGCTGATCTCGTAGTACCGGATGTTTCCATCTCCCTGCGGGCAGGGGGAGAGGGAGGGAGGTGAGGAGAGTAGGGGGTGGTCCCGGGGGTCTGCTGAAGAAAGCCTCTGCTGTGTCTCAGGGGTGGTCAAAGACCAGGGAGGCCTGGCCTCTAGACCCAGGGCCGGCTGCCACAGGGCACTGACGGGGGTGGGGAGTGGGGGCGTCGTGTGTGTAGGCAGCGCTTCTGATACACGAGGCCATATTTGCCAAAAAGCATCTGGCAGGTGCCTCGCACGCCCCCATGAGTCACCGTCCTCTACACATCCGGCTCCGAGCCTTATTCCAGCGTAAACCCCAGCCCGTTGTGCCTGTGAAGTCATTCCCAGACACCGACCCTTTGGTAGGAATGAATGGCAGGCCAGAGCGCAGGTTTAGAAGGAAGGGGGTGAGAGCCTGAGGGGAAGACCAGAGAGGTTAGCCTGGCTCTTCTTAGGGGGTAGGACAGGAGCAGGGGCGCAATGGGGGTGGGGTCTCCCACAGGCTGCCCCGTGCCGCCCACCCCCCGTCTTCTACTACCTTTCCAGCCAGGTAGAGCATGTGAGTGTCGGCATCGTAGAAGGGGAACAGGAGGCCTGACAGCCCATCAATTTCCTCCTCGATCAGGGGCATGGACAGGTCCTCCTGGGGGGGGTAGTGAAGACTGGTGTCAGCCTATGTCCAGGCAGGATGGCACCTTACCGTCCCCGAACCCAGCAAAGCCCCCAGAGCGACCGCCCTTCCGTGTCACCACCCGACCTCCCTGTGGCTGACCTGGTCCCAGAGGGCGATCTGTCTCGTGTTCCACCTGGAGACCCCTGTCGTGAGAAGCCGTTTCATGTTTCCCAGGAATACTACCCGGTTCACTCTGTGGTTTTTGCAGTTTGCCTCCTGGCGGGGACAGAGAGAACTGGTAAGCCCGGGCCCCGGGCGCTAGGGAACTGGAGTGGGCAGAACAGGGCTCCCAAAGATAGGTCCGGGCCCTCATCCCTGGAGCCTGTGAGATGGGGTCCTTAACTGCCTTGCGTTAGCCAAGGGGGCCCCAAAGGTCATCACGAGCTTCCTTGTGAGAGGTAAGAAAAAGGGAGGCACTGCCGATACACAGAGGAGGTGATGGGAGAGAGAGAGAGAGCAGAGAGCGAGCAGATGGGGGAGAGAGAGCAGAGACTAGAGTGAATGTGGCCACAAGCTGGAAGAGGCGAGGAGAGGTTCTCTCCAGGAGGCTCCAGAGGGGGTGCAGCCTTGACTCTGGACTTCTGGCCTCTGGAGCTGCGAGAGTAGCACTTGGGGTGCTGTAAGCCACTGATGGGGGAATTCCTTACAGCCGCGAGAGGACACTCACGCAGGTGCTGCAGAGCAAAGGGGCCCTGGGGCCAGGAAACCAGGCCTCTCTGCTGTGCCGGGGATGGGGGAATCGGGAAGGGACAGCGAACCTCAGCTGTGCCAGGTGCTCTTGGAGAGGACTCTCCTCCAAGCATCACGACAGTACCTGCCGGGGATCTCCGAGGACGGGGGCACGGCTCGGGAGCACCGGGGACTCCCTGGGTCCCTGCTCCACCGTGTGCTTCACCGGGGGCTCCTTCTAACAGGGCCATCCTCGGCCCCCCTCACCTCTCGGTTCATGACCCTTCCTTCTCCTCCTCCTAACACACAACAGTCCTTCGCTGGGATGAGTCAGCATCGGCTCAGAAACCAGAGGCTGGTGGAGCCGCGCGGAGACCCAGGCCGGCGTCACTTCCAGTCCCGCCCAACGAGGGGAGCCCCCAGGAGCCCCACCTCCACGGCCCCTGTCCCCTGTCCTGTCTGGGAGGCGGAGCTTGGGTTCTCTGCTCAGCGCGGGCTCTGGGGGCCACTGGCTGGGCTTGAATTCTAGCCCCAGCTGTAACTGCTTCTATCTCGAACCCTCTCCAAGCCTCGCTTGCCCCTGTGGAATTGCCTCCGCATTTCATCCAGAGTTTCCACCCCGCCTCGCCCCGCGACTAGCACGCGGCAGGTGCTCAGGAAGTTTGTTTCTTATTCCCAAATGGCATCTAGTGCCTTCTCCACAGCCAAGACCCAGGAGACCCAATGACCAAGCTGGAGGCACATTCACCAGCAGCCTCCCCGCTTGGAGCCGTCCCTGAGGCCGGTGCCCTGAGCCAACACCCCCAGGCTCGTCCCGCGTGGGTGGCTGGGCAGCGAGCCCAAAGCCCCGTTCTCCTGGGCCCATGATGGGGTTTGGGCACTGAAGGGTGTCACCAGCGCTGCCCCCGGAGGAGGCCGGAAGAACCCCACCTGGGGAGGGGGGGAAGGCGGGGATGAGAAATTGTACGGAGGTACAGAGGTCCCTCCCCACCCAGACTAAGGCAGGGTGCCTGTGAGTCGAGAAGAACCCAGAACCCAGGGGCTGGTCCATGGAGATGCTGGCCACGCGCACAGGAGAAGGGGGGCTGGCACGGCCTTTTCCTCTAGGCCTGACCGAAAGCCACGGCCCAGATGCTGACGCCTTCCCTTCCCCTCAAAGACTGTGGGGCTTCACCTGCAGGACGCGGCCGGAGCGGGGTTCGATCACGCGAAGCTTCTTGTCCTTGCACGTGGTGGTGAGCAGGCTGCCGTCCGTGTTGAAGGACATGCAGAGGATCACGTCCGAGTGGCAGTCTATCATCTTCACCGGCTCACCCACGTCCAGGTTCCAGATGAGGACCTGTGAGGGTGGGCAAGCCAGGGGCGTCTGTCCCCGGTCTGCCCCCGGCGGCCCTGGGAGAGACGCCCCACGCGGGGTCGGGGTGTGCTGGGAGGCAGGCCGGGGGCGTGAAACCGCGTCGAAGGCTGATGCTCCGTGTCGCACGAATCCTCTACCGTCCCCCCGCAGAGCCCAGCCCCGGCCTGGGGAGAGCTTGGCTTCTGCTACTACAGTGAGAAGGATTCACGTCCCTGCCCAGGCTCCCGGGGCCGGCACTCCTCTTTTGAGGGCACGCCCCTCTCTCCCCTCCCGCAACTTTGGTTGCTCCTTTTTCCTACCAGGAGGGCAGAAGCCACTTCTAGATTTAAGAAGTGGCTCCGGAGAGGGTGTGGGCATGGAGTGGGCATTCTCTTCTAATCCGTTAGGGCCAGAGAAGCCAGAGAGGTGGCCTCTGTGGACCCCAGGAATGACAGGGCCCCCCAAAATGCCCCGCCCTGTGGAATGAATGAATGAACGGACAGAAGGGACGATGTTGGTCTACACGTCTCCAACGTCTACACGTTGGTCTTCTAAAGAGATCCCCCCTCCCCCACCGCACTGAGCCGGCTCTGGTGCCCGCGGCTGCTGGGCTGCTCACCTTGTAGTCATAGCCGGCACTGAACAGGATGTTGTTGGTGGTGGGGTGCCACTCAACCAGCCCCACGCGCCGGCTGTGCCCATGCAGCTCCAGGAGAGCCTCGGTCATGTTCCGCTTCAAGCCCCCCTCGGGGATCTCCCAGATCCGCACCTGCAGAGGGGGACGGCGGGCCAGGGCTGGGTGGGCGAGGGCCAGGGGAAGCCCCTGCCGGCCCTCTCCCTTAGACCCCAGGCTCCCCCAGATCTGCGCCACGGGGCACCCACTGGCCACTCCGGTGGGCGGAGCCTCACTACAGCCCGGGGGACGCTCCGGGATGCACATTACACAGTAAGTAACTTTCCGCAAGTGTTGGATTAAGTCTGCTTCCCTTCCCACGCCCTTCTAAGGGCTCTGATCTCAGCCTCGGCAGCTCTGTTGGTTTCACACAGCCCTGTCCCTCACTCTGCGCCTCACCAAGGTGGGCTCAAGAGCAGAGGAAAACCCATCTGGGAGGCTGCGAGGCCCAGTCTCTCCCGAGAGGTGGGGCTCCACGGGGGAGAGACGGATCAGATGTTGGGAGCCTGTTCCAGGAGGACGGGCAGAGCCCGGACACAGCCGCCATTTGCGGTCTCGTGGGTGTTGGTAAAGAATCAGAGAGAAGGGCGCCTGGGCGGCTCAGTCGGTTAAGCATCTACCTTCGGCTCAGGTCATGATCTCCGGGTCCTGGGATCGAGCCCCAGGTTGGGTTCCATACTCAGTGGGGAGTCTGCTTCTCCCTCTCCCTCTCCCCTTCGCTCATGCACTCTTAAATGAATAAATAAAATCTTAAAAAAAAAAAGGCAGCAGAAAGAGATGACAGGCCGAGAGGAGGATGGGGCACAGGGAGGAGCAGAGAGCAGAGACAAAGTAGAATTCTGTCCTCCCTGTTGGGCATAGATCACTACTACTGTAGAACCCAGGACACTTAGGATGCAGCCCATCCCTCCATGCATATTCAATTATTCATTCAAAAAGTAGGAAGATAAAGTTGAACTAGAGCTTCTCCACCAGCCTTTAGCACCCTCCGGTTTACCGGTATCGGCCCCCGGGGGGTTTCCACTTCCCCGGGGCCAAACATACTCTGCCTGGTTGCTACTGTTTCAGCCACAAATGGGAGAAGAAACCTCTTTGCCTTGCCTTGCCTCCTGATGGAATACAATGAGATGTTGGGTGCCCAAGTTTGTAAGCTGCAAAGTACTGGAAAGACCTAAGGAATTCTAATCCTTTTTATAATCGTCGTCATCCCGGATGCTGTCGATGGTGCCCTGACTGGAGAGGAAAGAGCGCGCGTCTCTACAACGTAGGGCACCCTTGAAGCAAATCTTTTGAACATCTGAACTCCACCCTTGCCAGTAAGGAGAAAAACTGGGAAAACAGCTTTGAGATACCATTTATAATCTTCTAAAGTAGCCAACTAGGAGGTGGGGTGGGGGAGAGCCAGTGTTGGCAAGATTATATCCTGGAGCTGGTAGATGCAATGGGCGTTGGTACCATTATAAATCAGAGTAACTCTTTTGGAAGCAATCTGGCAATCTTTAGCAGGAACCATAAAGACATTTCTGTCATATTCCTTGACCTGGTAATTTCACTCTGAAAATCCAATAGAAGCAAAAATCCCCGTGCGTGAAGGTGTTCACCGCAACGTGGGAAGTTTAGAAATACTAAAGGGATCAACATTAGGGGAACAATTTAATACATCATGTTATTATGCAATATTAGCTTTGATAACAATTCTGAAGCCCATGAATAAACATGGAAGTCCAAAGGCAGTCCTCGGGACAAGGAGGATGTCTGGGAACTGGAGGTGCCCCTAGTGGGCGATTCCCGTGGCGGTTTCCTTTTCTTGTGTCCCCCGAAGACCCAGCTCTGTATGTCGAGACACCGGAAGCTTCGGGGTGAGAAAAGCAAGTTCAATCAAAGTTTGGGGTCGCCCTTCAGCATACCCTTCTCAGTTTAAAAAACAAGGTCAAGAAAAAGTTTATAGTTAGGGGACAGTTTCAAACATGTTTCCGACATTGCAGTCTCCTGTGGTTGCTCCGGTCCTCCAGAGAGAGCTGGGGGGGGGGAGCTAGGGGAGCGAGGTGACACAGAGGGGACCCAGCGGGACCCGTGGTTTTTCCTCAGTGGACCCTGCGCAGTGGCATTCCGAGATGAGGTCTGCTCCGGAAGTGGAGGAGAGGGTGGGGCAGGGACCCGTGTAGATGACTGCGTGGTCGCCAATAAGACACAGCCCTCTTGTCCCCCGTGCACTAGAGGAAGGTGACCCTTGAAGAGAATCTCTTTCTCTTCTACCCGAAAAGAGGCTTATTCACATTTGTTCTTCTGCAACTTGCTCTTCTCCTATAATAGCTAGCAAGCATCTTTCCACCCTGTATGCCTGGACTGACCTCTTAGTGAGCGGCTGGAGGGACATCTGTCGCCTGACTGGGCCTTGATGGGTTTAATCAGTCTCCGTTTACAGACACCCGGGCTCTGCCCACTTTTGTCCCTCTTACAAGTCACTCTACGCACAACAGCCCTGTAATACGAGTCTGGGTGCGAATAGTCCTGTCGGGCACGTGCCTCCAAGTGGCTTCCTTTTTTACTAGTTATTGTAAGACTGTCCCCAAAAAGGCTGTCCCAGTTTTCCCCAACAGGGTCTGAGAGTGCTTCTTTACCCGCGGCTCCAACTATGCCTTCAGAAATAGACTTCTGCCCACCCAGCAGGTCGAGAATGCCATCTCACTGCCTGGGTTTGCATTTCTTTGGTTCCTAGAACTACTCGGCATCATTTCCCATGTTCACTGTTGGCACTTGAGGAGGACGCTCTAGAAGCTTTCGGACTCTAGGGGATGAGACTTCATGGGTCGGAGTGACAGGCCGTTGTGAAAACATATGGGGTCGAGGACGCCTCCTACTGTAGCGTGAGGCCAGCCGACAAGTGTGTACCCACGAACACCGAGGCAGTCGGTGCAGAAGTGTTGACTAGGGCAGAAGAGCGGCCTCCCGACCTCGAGAAAGGTCTCGGAAACAGAGATGAGAGCCTGATTCATTCCACACTCCCTTCTGTGGGCCAGACGCCTGCTCTCATGGGGGTCGCGCTGAGCTCGCCCCGTGCATGCTCTCGAGCAGAGAACCCACGGACACAGAGCTGGAGGGGCCTTGAATCCAGTCTTGTGGGGGGTCGGGGGGGGGCGGTCAAGGGTAGGAGGTCCGGGGAGAGCAAAGCTAGAAGACAGCATGCTGGCCCAAGTTTGCAGAGAGCTGGGGATATGGGGAGGGGGAGGAGACGGAGAAACGGGCAGCGTGCGTGAGTCCGGGCGTGGTGGGCGGGGAAGGAGGGTCGGCCTGACGGGTGCCGAGCGGGCTGGCAGGTAGCAGAGGAGGCCAGAAGCCATCGTGTGTCACACCCGGTCACCGAGGCCTGAGGAAGTTCTGCTTGGGCGAGTCTCAGGAAAAACCCTCCCCCCTAAACAGCCTAATTCCTGAGCGTCCCCCTAACTGAGGCTCATCTGTGGGTAATGCCCCCCATGCCAGGCGAAGGCAGAGCCACAGGGAAGCCGTGAAGGGAGGGCCCACTCGGGCTCTAACCCCCCTCACTAGCCGGGTGACCTGGGAATGCCAGGTGACCTCTCTGAGGCTCAGGCTCCTTGTCCGGATGGGCCAACAGAGATGTGTGCGCCATTTAGAGGCGTGTGCGGGTTAAACTAAACCGGGCGCGTCGTGTCCTTGTGAGTCTGAGGCTTTCTAGCCAGATGAGCGGGCTCGTTAGGAAGACAGCTCTGCCCAGGGACCTAGGGGCTAAGCCAAGAGGAGGGGGAGGGCGGGCAGTGTCTGTGCCCACGTTCAGCCTCCCACCTGGACCCAAGTCCCAGGGCGCCCAGGCCTGCAGCGGGAGGCCCAAAGAGCAGTGTTCATGAGAACTGTTAGGCGCGCGGTCTACTGCTGCAGCAAATAGTTGGCCACGGGTGCTCCGAGGAGGAGCTTGAGTTCACAGTGGACCTAAGTAGCTGGAAAAGGAATTCCAGTCCCTCTGGTATTGAAGGGATTTGTTTGAAGCGAAGAGAGGATGGGTGTGGGAGGGGCCCTGTGGATCTGCTCAGAGGTTACTTCAACAGGAAGCTTGATAGGGCCAGACATACCGGATTTCTGGAAGGAAGGGGTGGAGAACTGTGGCAAACCGCTCCCGCTAGCAAGCCCGTGGGGCCCTTTCTCAGGTCCCTCAGGTCAGAGCCCTGCTTAAGTCAGTCCGACAAAATACGCTCAGTCTCGTAGGGGAGACAGCAGACTGTGCAGACAAGGCTAAGGCAAGATGGCCGGTAAGCACGGTTAATAAAACCAAGTGTCCCTGCGCCGGGGGAGGGAGCGGCGGGCCAACAACGTGAGAGCTTTGCATCTGACGAGCTCTGTTCCAATCCAGCCCTGACCTTACTTGGCGGCCCAGTGCTTTCCTTCTCCCCTGGATTGAATCTGACACCTCGGAGAGGCCGTATTCATCCTGCTTATCTATCCCCAAAAGAGAGCAGCTCCCCAGTGCGGGGTGACCAGACATCACCCTTCTGGGGGCACCCACAAGCTGTCAGACCCTGACCCCTCCATATGGGGGTGGGATCTTCTAAGTCCCAACTTGGCCTTCGGCGCAAGGAACGGGGCCTTTGGAATGCACGAGCCAATGGAAGAATCCTAGGAGCCGGGAAACCTTGCTATCGCATTGCCAGCCGGCTTGGCAGTGAGTCAGCCCCCACCGAGGGGTGGGGGGGGGGTGGGGGGGGTGGGGGGGGTGGGGGGGGGCCCGCCAGTCCTGACTATGGCCAGTGGTGAGCTGGGGAGATGGGGATTCACCCCCGTGCACCTGGTTTGGAAGGGGTGGGGGATTTCCCTCTCGGATTTTGAGGTTCACCATTCAGCTTAGTCCCTTTTGTGGATACCAGTGACAGAAGGCCTACTTGGGAGCTCAAAGAGCAAAGAGTGAGATGTAGTGGAAGGCGCCCCGGGTCTCTGGCTACAGCTCTCTGACTCCCCAGGGCCCTAGAGCTCTCGGTAGACAAGAAGCACGAACCGTTGTGTATTCGTTCGGCTCTGCCGCTGAGTCCAATACAATCTCCCTTTGACAGGAGGGCAACCTGTGCCCTGAGAGGTAAAGAAACCGGTTCAAGGTCACAGTCTTGGGAAGCGGCAGAACTGACAGGCCCATGGACACCTGAGCCCGGCTGCTGCTCAAGGACTGAGACACACTGCCACTTGCTCTGTAGTCCCAGGTCTGCGGGGGCGGCCTCATCAGGCCGTGGACCCCTCTCGGCCCACTGTCCTTCCACCTCCGAAGGGGGCATGGTGCTCCCTTCCAGTTCCAAGCGGAATCAGTCCTCTAATGTGCATGCGTGTGTGTGTGTGCGCGCGCACGTGCATGTGAGAGAAGGGCAGGGTGGTGGGTGGCTTCTGGCTGCTTCCTGCAGGGCTGACATCCTGCCCCATCCCACTCCCAGCTCCCTGGGGAGGGGCACGCTCTCTGGGAGGTGGGGGTGGGCTGGGAGGGCAGCCTTTGGATAAAGGAGCGGAGGAAAAGCTGCTGAGCTCAGTCCACTGGGGAGAGGGGCCTGCCTCCCTCTCCCCTCTGGGATCCCTCATTCCCTCTCCTTGAGATGTCAGAAAACTTCTCT
>JAPYYJ010001991.1:0-13428 GCA_028533885.1 Nasua narica | reverse complement strand
TGCTGCCCACCGCGCGTCTCCCGCCAGGGGTGCAAGTGCGTGGGGGCAGGACCGGGATCACGGCTGCGCCCCCAGAGCCTGGCCCCGGGCCTGGCCCAGAGCAGGTGCTCAAGGATGCCTGTTGGATGAATACCAGGCGCCCGAAGGAATCTCCAGCATCGCCCCGTCCAACCTGCTCTCTCGGCAGAGGAAACGCGGGTGGGGCGAGGGCTCCCGGAGCCGTGGCCCCGACCACGCGGCTGCACAGCCACACAGGCACACGCCACGGACACACCTTACAGGTGTCGTTGACCTTCCAGCAAGGGGGGAGTCACCTGTCTCTGTCTCGGCTCAGCCTCCAGAACCCACTCCGTGAGGGTGCCCCAAACCAACAGACCATGGGCCACGGGGATGGGAAAGACCAGGGGGCGGGGTGGGAAAGAGCCCCTCCTCACACACCCCTGCATGTGGGGGAATGGAGCATAAACCGGGGGTGGGGGGATGCTCGCCCATCGCCAGCCCGGATGGGGTCTCAATTCTCCCTGTTTCATTGGCTTCTCTCTTGTGGAAGAAATCCTGACAGTTCTCTTCTTCATCTCCTCCTTCGTCTTCTCCTTCCTCCTCCTCTCTCTTTTTCTGGCGTTTTTGCTCCGAGGGGCGGTGGGCCCAGGAGGCAGTGGAATAAACACCCGGACGACTTGCTTCCCTTGCCACGTCCTGAGCTCAAACCAGGGGCATCCTTAGGAGCCGGCAGTCGATTGCGCTAGAGGAAAGCGTGGGCAGTTCCGGCAGTAAGATTTCCTGGCAAGAGAGGAGCGAGTGCCCGTGCAGTCTCGGTGGGGGAGTCTCTTCCTCAAACCCGAAGTGAGTTTTCTCAACTACCTGTTGTTTTCATTGCAGAGGCGCCTGGAGATGGCGGGTCGTGGTGAAGCCTCCTTCTGGGGCGGCAGGTGCCGCAGGGCCCCCCGGGTGTGAGTATGGGGCGACGCCTGTGGGACCCAGGCCCGGGGCTCAGGCCTCTTAGTGGGGGGACCTCCGGAGGGTCTCTGGGCCTTGCTAAGTCTCCATTTTCCTCATCTTTGCAACAAACAGAAAGATCCCTTCCTGCCGCCTCCAGGGTTATTGGGAATCATGTCAACGGACGTGGCTCTGTGATTGCCCTTTGCCTGCGCGCAGTTTCCAGATCTGCTGCTGAGTTTCCAATTCATGACAGATTTTTATACCTGTTTTAAAACCAATTATTACAAAAGTAGCGCCTTGCTTACACTGTGTCATATAAATTAGCTCTTAACTCTGTGTTTCTAAGCAGTTTTTTTGGTCCATGAGCCATGGGATGAAATATATTTTGTACTAATATATACTCACATAAGCCAATATATACTCATATTTGTATATATGAGATGAAATATGAACAGTACTTACTTTCACTATCTGATAATATTCATTCTATTCTGTTCTATTCTATTCTATTCTATTCCATTCCATTCCATCTTCAAATGACTGTCCTTGAAGGCATCAGAGACCCAGGTCGCCTCCACATTTCCAAACACCACGTTGTCACCTCTCCCATGGATGTTGTGGTATAGATGACATTTCTGTGTTGACCAGAGCACGAGCTCCCTGGGTCTCTGCAGTGACTTTCACTCTTGGCGTGGCCCCCCGGGCACGGTGCCTGGTGCAGAGAAGTGCTCCAAGAATGCTCGCTGGCTCACTACCACGAATCCTTCTCTCCTTTCCTCACATTTTGTTATAACCGTCTAATTTGGGGCTGCTGAATGCTCAGTAAACAGCATCCCCTTCTCTTTGCAGAAATGGCGAGGGTTGAATGGGATTCTCCGACAGGCTCAGGACTCAGCGTCCTGCTATCCTGCAAAGAGCCTGTCCCAGAGAGGGACACCCCTGGAACCGTGCCCTGCCCCCACTCTCCGACCCCCTCCCTGGCCTCCTTCCCACACTGAGTCTTACAGACATTTTGAGCGTCGGAGTCGCATGCCAGCCTGGGTCAGTGGAAACGAGTGGGGTGTTTTGGGTTGCGACGGTGGCTAGGGAAAGGGGTGATCTGCTGACCTCTGTTGGGCATGAGCCAGAGACGCTAAATCTTGCCATGTCTCTGATGGTGCCACACAATGACAATGACCTTGCCCATGATGCCGGGGGCACCCCCTGGGGAGACAGACTGGAAGAGGCTCAACTTCACTCTGGAACAGGTTAGGCCATGGGAGGATTTGTTTCATCTCTCCCACTCCCCAACCCCGTTTTCCTTCTTCCCACATATCAGAGTCTGTGGGGTTCACACCCAGAAAAGCTGGCCCTGGGACAGCTGGAAGGCGTGTTTCAGGGAGCCGCCTGGCCCCGACATGCCAGCCAGGTTTGGCTCCAGGAGCAGCAAGTCCTGGCAGATCCAAGCTCCTTGGGCCCTCCGTGAATGGAATGTGCTAAGGGCTCTAATTACCGTGAAGAGAGCAAGCCACACGCCTTCTGGGTAAATCCACCGCAGTCACACCTGGCCACACCTTTCGGATCGGCGCCCGGAACCCAGGAGCATGTCCTGCCTCCTGCACACAGACCCCGGGCTTTCTGGGGATGGTCCCCCAGGAATGGGGGAGTCCAGCACTGCATCTATGTCCTGTCCTGGGCTGGGCCTGGAGGGCAGGTGCACTGGCCCCTCCCTGGGTGTCCCTAGCACAGACGCTGCTCTCCCACTGTGCTTCAACTCAAAGCCTTGGCCTCTCTGTGGTTCCTTGTTTTGCCCTTAATCAACTGACCGGCAAGTCTGAGGACCAACCATCCCGGTTTCCCCGAAACCCAGTGGGTTCCTGGGATGTGGGAGCTTCCGTGGCAATATCAGGATGTCCTGGCCAAACTAGGACGAGCCGGTCCCCCCTGTTGTGCACAGAAGCTGCCAGCTAGAGTGTGGCTGGAGGGCAGTGACCAGGAAGAGAGAGTAGCCAGAGTCAAGGATTTCATTCTAGACATGATGGGGAGACACTACGGCGACTCATGTAGGGTCCAGATCTGATGTGGTGTGACGGACGGTCAAAAATGATCCCTGGTATCACTGGGGGGAGCAAACCATAGTGAGAACCAGAGTAGGAAGCGGGAGACCAGTGAGGGGGCTGGTGCTCATCCCAGGAAGCCAGACTGGTGGCTGGGACCAGCGTGGTTGCCGTGGACATCGTGGGATGCCACCCCACGTCCCCTCCAGGAGCCTGGAGTGCTGGCTGAGGACAGCTCACCGCTGGGTCCTTCTGTAGGAGGAAGCCGCTGTGCTGTCGGTCACAACCTCTCCCCAGAGGCAGCCCCCGCCCCATGACTGGCTGACTTGGGCTGCAGAGGCCCGATCCCGGTCCTCACCTGGGCACAGCTCCGCCGAGCCATCCTGATGCCGGGGGTCCAGCGGGGGCTGCCGAGCCCTTCCCTGCTTCCTTTGCTTCCTCAAAGCTGTGCTTCTGGAGACTTCTCCAGCAACTCTTCTCCTGGCTACCCCCCATCTCAGCCTCCAGCTCCTGGTAAGCCTGTCTAGGGATGGAGGTGCAATGCGAGAAGTGAGAAAAGGTCTGTGTGTGTGCCTATGTACACGCACATGTGTGCATATACACATTTTTGAAAATGATTTTATTTATTTGAGAGAGCGAGCAGAAGGAGGGACAGACAGAGGGAGAGAGGCAGACTCCCCATTGAGTGGGGAGCCCGATACGGGGCTCGATCCCAGGACCCCGAGATCATGACCTGAGCCAAAGTCAGACGCTTAACTGACTGAGCCACCCAGGCGCCCCCCCCCCACATTTTTTTTAAACACACATTTCATAAAGTAAAATTTGTAACAATAAACAAATCTTAAATATATAGCCTGTTGAGTTTTGAAATACATATTTATCTTCATAACCCCCATAATCCCCACTCAGATCAAGATACATATTTCCTTCACTACTAGAAATTTCCTTGTGTCCTATTCCAGTCCATGCCATCCCCCCAGGTAACTACCGTTCTGACCTCTCTAATGATCTGGGATCAAAGATAAGTTTTTGTCTGTCCTTGGACTTTGTATCAATGGAATCGCGAGTAGGCAGTCTTCTGCCTAACGTCACGCTTTTGAGATTCTTTAATGTTGCTGGGTTTATCGGATTTTTTTTAAATTTTCGCATAAAGTGTGTTTCTTGTAAATGGCTTGTAGTTGGGTCTGTTTTGTGTAGATTCATTTATCTTTCTTGATGATCTCTATCTTGTAAGTAAAGCATTCAGTCATCTCATCTGTTCTTTGTTACTCCTTTTCTGCCTTCTTTTGATTCATCAAGTGTTTCTGTTACTCCGTTGTGTTTCCTCTCTAGTCTTTGCACCCAGCCCTTACAATTAATATTTTTGTTGTTGCTCCAGAGACCACAATATACATTCTTAATTTATTGTAATTAATTTTAACTTGGTCTCATGGTCATTCATGTAGCAAATAAGAGCTTTATAGCAATATAATTCCACTTGCCACACTAGTCTGTTCTGTAGTAACCCTTGCAATAAATCGCTCTTCTTGTTACTTGGTCAATCTTTAATTTATTTTAAGTAGTGTTTTATATTTACCCATGTCTTTATCCTCCTGTGGCTCTTCGTTCCTCTCAGTGGATCTGGGATGATTTCACCTCAGCCTGAAGAACATCCTTTACAATTCCTCATAGCATAGTTCTACTGGTGACACATTCTCTCGGCTTTGGTTTGTTTGGAAATATCTTTATTTCATATTCATTCTTGAAGGCTATTTTTTGCTGGGTGTAGAAGTCTAAGTTGACCTTTTTTTTCCCTATTGTTTTCAACCACCAGCACTTCGGAAATATTCTTTGCTTTGTTACAACGTCCGCTGCTTGAGAGAGAAGTCAGCCATCTTGATTAGCCTCCCGAATAGCACATGTTTTCTTTAGGGGTTTGTAAGATTTTTCTCTTTACTTTTGATTTTTAGAAGTTTGACTATGAGGTACCTAAATAGGATTTTCTTTGTATTTGTCCTACATTGTGTTCACAGAGCTCCTTTGTATTTGTTCTTGACTTTAGTCAATTCTGGGCACCTCCTCACCATTACAACTGCCAGTGTCATCCCTTCACTCTCGCCTCTTCTCTTGCCCTCCGAATCTTTGATCACATATATAGGGGACTGTTTGATGTCATCTTACATTTGTTGTAGGCCCTCTTTTTTTTTTTAATTTTTTCTTTCCTTACTTCCGTTTAAATAATTTCTATCGACCTGACTTTAGGTTCACCGATTTTTCCTCTTATTTCCAACCTGCTATTACACTCATCAAAGAAATTCTGATTTTAGGTACCAAATGTCTAAATTCTCCAGTATATTTTCGGCTGTATTTTAGGGTCTTTGATTACTTTGTTGAAATTCTCCGTCATTGTATCCATTCTCTTTCTCTCTTCCTCTAAATTCTTTGAAATAGTTATTCTATCTCTTAAAGAACTTTCGGTACCTTGACGGCGCCATGGTAAGAGCTCAGAGTTTGTTGCAGACTGCCCAGTTTCAAATGCCATTCTGGCATTTATGAAATGAGTAATTTAGCAAAAGTGAATTCTCTGATCCTGTTTCTTCATCAGTTCGATCCAGATAATAATAATCCCTACCCAATATGTTTCCTGTGGGGGTTAAATGAGTCATGGATGATTGATAAAAAAATGCACCACACATATTGACATTCACTTACTGTCAGCTGCTGTTATTATTATTTTATTATCATTATTAACATTTTTTTCTATTGAGACTGCCCAGAGATTTATACGTATCACAGACTACCTGAATTGATTGGCAGAGGAATTTATCATTGCTTGGACTCACATTTCCCCTTCTTTGTGTGTGTGTGACATTGAACCTCTTTTCTCCCCGAGGGCTAGTCATTAGTATTGTCCCCACAACCAGTCAGGGACCTGATCTACTTCCAGATTTCCCTGATGGAGCCAATTTATTCATCTCTTCCTTTAGAATAAAAACAGGCAACCTATACCAGTGTGTTCGTAATCATCAATACCATCATTTGCTACAGCATTTCAAATGCTCGTCCTCTGGGAGGCATTTTAATGGCAAATATTTCTGGAGCACCTACTATGGGCCAAGGAATGTTCTACGGCTTTGGAGATGCAACCGTGAATACAACGGAGCTTCCGCCTTATGAAGCCCTCCTGCCCTCCCCCAACCATCCAGCTTAATTATCTCTCCCCGACCTTGGTCACGGTATATATCAGGTGGGGAGATAAAACTGAAGCCCACCTCCTCCCCCAATAAGGATAAATTGGGTACCCTCTCTGCACTTGCCGTGGCACTGGTGTAATACAAGTATTCTCCACTGGGGGCAGATTCCCCCACCCCCACCCTACTGAGGCAATGGCAATGCCTACAGACGTTTCTGGTCTAAAGAACTAGGGGTGGCCCCAGCTACCCACATCTAGTGGAGACAGTTCAGGGATGCTGGTAAATATCCTCCAGTGCACAGGACGACCTCCCGCGACAAGAATTATCTGGCACAAATGTCAACGGTGCACACAAAGTTGAGCAACCTTGGTGCCACACAAGGGGCTGACCCTCTCAGGGAGTTCATCATTTCCCTACAGATGGAACGCACACTCAAAAAGAGGGAACAACCCAAATGCAAGACAACACATCCCCAAAGAAAAATGACATCCCTTTCCATGAATAAAGTAATAAAATCACTCAGCAAATATTTATTGAGTACCTATTTGACACCAGCTACCAGGCTAGGGTCTAAGCAAACATCAGTGAATAAGATAGACACGTTTCATCCCAGGAGTCAACTCAGACTCACCCTCTATGTCCCAAAGGATCCTCCCCGGTGTCTTTCAACTCGTTCTAGAACAGAAGAGTATTTCTCAGGTCCGCAAAACCCAGAGAAGAAAACTCATTTTATGATCTGAAGGGAGATGAAAAGCATATTTTAACAGCGCATTTCAAATGCACTCCGGGCTCATCACAGAAGCATCCAAGTACCTCCATCATCTAGAAAGCTGCAGGAGAGCGAATAATAAATGTGGAATATGCCAACGATCCATTTTGCTTTTTAAAAAATGCAACCGGGGAAAGCTTTGCAAAAGATCTAAAGACAAAATAAGATCTCTGCTATTTGTAGACACAAAATTAAAGAGTTAATTAAGAAAAACCGAGAGTTTTAATTTTTAAAAGGTGATTTAAAAAATGCCATAGAAGGGTGTCTGTGGGTTCAGGAAACCGCTAGGAAAATGAGAGTGCTGTGCTCTGGGCTCGCCACAGCTCTGTCCCCGGAGTGTGAAATCAGCGACTAAGGCGGATTTCACAGGCACTTTGGGGGAGTGTGGCGGCGGTGTGGCGGCGGATTTGCGACAGGGGCCTCCCCGCCAAGTCCTGCCCACTTGCAAGCTGCTGTAGCTATTCATGCAAAGTGCAGATAATCCCCGTGTCTGGAGTGTTTTGCATTTATATCGAATACAGCCTCTCCTTCCGTGGGAGTGAGGCTAGCCCATGGACCCATGGATGGAGTGCCCGGTGGTGGGGGAGAGGGGACGTGTCGCGAGACTAACATTCTCACCCAAATCCTACTTTTCCCTCTCAAAAAAATCCACGTGAATTACATCGGGAGTTATATTGGGAAATATGCAGGAAATAGGACTCTGATTGAAGGATTAATTATTAAAGTCTTTCCTGGGGATTCCCATAGTCCGGGGCTCAGGACGAAAATTAGCGATGACATTCTTTGTGTCCCCCTCACATCATCCCACCTGGGAGTGGAGCTGGACGGGAAGTTTAATGGAGAATAAGCCCTGGGGGCCACTGAATGTGGGGAAGCGAGCCGCGCGGTCCTTATCTGTCTCTCCGGTACTCCGTGCTCGCTCAGGGCGCGCAGTAACCGCAATCAAATTGCAGGCATAACGACAGTTTTTACCTTTTCACACTTGGATTACTGATCGTGGTCAGCTGGACTGACTTGGGAAGGTCACCGAAACAAAGAGATCATTTTAAGTAAGGAGCCGCCCGGAGAGCCTGAGAAAGCGTGGTCTCAGGTAAAAATCACCTTAGTCGGCTTACCATTTTAAGAAGCACTTGTGATCCTTTTTATGGATTATTTTTTAAAAGACTTATGTATTTATTTTAGAGAGAGTGCGAGCGCGTGAGGGAGGAGAGGGGCAGAGGGAGAGCGGGACGGAAAGCTCAGGTAGACTCGCCGTGGAGCGCGGAGCCTGACTCCGGGCTCCATCCCAGGACCCTGAGATCATGACCTGAGCCGAAATCAAGAGTCCGACGCTTAACGGACTGAGCCACCCAGGCGCACCTTGTTTTTATGGATCACTTTTTAACAGCATTGTGTTTTCAGAATCCAACCACTTCCTGATCATTACAGAATCACCCCTTCGTAGGGCTCTCTCTCATGTGACATTTATGGGAACAGACATGGGAACGGCACTTGGCAAGCAGGGTCCTGGGCATTCTCGGTACAAGTAGAGATTAAGAGATAGACAAATGAGAGGCGCCTGGGTGACTCAGTCAGTCGAGTGTCTGCCTTCGTTCGGCACAGGTGGTGATGTCAGGGTCCCGGGATCGAGCCCCGCGTCTGATTCCCTGCTGATTCCCTGCGTCTCCCTCTCTCTCTGCCTGCAGCTCCCTCTGCTTGAGTTCTCTCTCTCTCTCTCTGTTAAATAAATAAAATCTAAAAAAAAAAAAAAAAAAGAAATAGACAAATGATAATCACAACAACAGCAAAACAATGAAGAAAGCAGCTCCCAGATCCTCATCGCACACTGTAAACCTAATCCAAACAAAGATGGTTTGCCCAGATTTCACACAGGCTCCCAGCAGCGCAGTGCCTTGACTCCTGTATCCAGGAGGGGAGAGGCAGCAGGGGCTGCGGGAGGGGTTTATGCAGCAACCGGAAGGTGCCCTCAAGGATCTAGGTCTTTGCGTCTCTGCTCCACTCCCTCACAGTCTAGCCTTCGTCTCAGTCCTGTCTGACATCTTGGCTCCCAGCCAGCAGGAGAAACCTGGCCACTTCTGGACTCTCTCCCCAAAGAGCAAGGGCATTGCTCATAAACTGCCAACAAATGCCTCCTAGCATGTCCTTGGCCTCAGCTGAGCTGCATGTCCACACGTGACTCCAATATAGATAAGGAAGACGGGGTTGTCCTTTGAGCCCCTCTGTAGCTGGAGTGGGGTCAGCCTCCCGGAGGCCCGCGGGATGCAGGATATTCCTAAACAAGCCAAGGACCGCTTGGTGATGAGGAAGGAGGTAAGGGAGGCCTGACGGGCCATCAGTAATAGCAACAATGTCAAGGTCAGCCTGGGTGGCAGTCTGAGCACCTTACGTGGGTGTGCTGGGCCAAGCTGTTTGGAATTCCAGATGAATTTAGCGTAGTGCAGATGGGTCTTTGCTCCTCCAAATGTTCCTCCATGGATGTGCAAGGAATGAAAGCCCCACAAACTAGTTCTCATGGACATCTACGGGTTGGAAGGAATCAAGGTTGTATTCTTAAGAGGGATCTTTCTTTTGGGGCGCCTGAGTGGCTCCATCTGTTGAGCGTCTGATTCTTGACTTTGGCTCAGGTCATGATCTCAGGATCATGAGATCGAGTCCTGTGTTGGGCTCCCACACTCAGGATAGTCTGCTTGAGATTGTCTTTTTCCCTCTCCCCCTGCCTCTCCCCCTGCTCATACTCTCCTCACTCTGAAATAAAGAAATAAATCTTAGAAAAGAGATCGATCTTTCTTTCTCTTTCTGTCCACAGGGGCTCAGCGAGAGGCTGCCCTGCTCCAGCTCCTTGCCCTCGGCCTCCAGTCAGGGCTCGCAGGTCCACAGAACCCCCCTGACGCCGGTACTTTCCATCCCAATCTGTCCATTTCCTTCCATGTGCGGCGTCACAGCTTGAATTCAATCTTCTTTCCATGCTGTTTTTAACCTCATCAAGGATCATGATGTTTAAAAAGAAAATTAAAAAAAAAAGAAAGAAAGAAAGAAACGAAACTCCCATAGGGACAAACTGGGATAATTACACGGGCTGCATCTTCGTGCCAAATATTGAAAAGAGACCAACAAAGTCCTTTGGGTCTCTGGACGTAGTCTGTTTTCTTATTTCATTTTGTAGGCCTCTCTGAGTCCTTGACATCTCTTATGATTTATGGGAGAGAGATTTAAAATTAAAGTATCAGTAACATTATATCGTGCTGTAAGTGACCCAGGCCTAAGATAAGAGAAGCTTGAGCACAATATAAATTTATTTTTGTCTCATGTCACAGGTTGGGGGTAGGCAGGCCAAAGGCTGGATGTCAGGGCTGTGCTTTACTGAGCTCTCAAGGAACCACATTTTTTCATTTTGTTCCCCTGCCATGAGTGACTTTCACTCCCTGGGTTACCTCATGGTCTAAGACGGTCTCCCTAGTACCAGCCATTACACCTACTGCCCCGCCAACAAGAAAGAAGAAGAGACGGTGTCGAATGGGTATAAAAGATGCACAGCAACTTTCTTCTAAGGAAGGTTCTGTTTATACTCCTTCAGTTACTTACCATACTTGCCTGCAACTTTTTTCTGATGGGAGCAATATTTTAAAAATCAATTTATGAACACTCCATAACATCATCATCATGTTATTAGTAGTTAATACTTAACTAGTGATTACTATGTAGCAGATACACCTATAAGTCCTCAAAGTATTTAATCCTCATAATGACCCCATCGCAGTCAAGGAATAATGTCCCCCAGCGATGTCCATATTCTAATCCCCAGAATCCATGAATATGTTATTTCACTCAGTGGAAGAAACTTTGCAGCTGTGATTACGTCAAGGCTTTTGAGATGGGGAGATGGGCCTGGATGACCCAGGCGGGCCCAATGTAATCATGAGCATCCTCATAAGAGGGAGGCAGGAAGTAAGGGAAAGAGGATCTCACGCCGCTTGCTTGCTTTCAATACGGAAGGAGGGGCCTTGAGCCAAGAAATGCCACTAGTCTCTAGAAGCCGGAAAAGGTAGAGAAACAGATTTCCCCTGAGAGCCCCTAGAAGGAACGCAATCCTGTCTGATTTTAGACTTGTCCCCTTCCCGCACTGTAAGATAATAAATGTGTGTCGTTGTAGTTTCTAAGTTTGTGGCGATCTGTTACACCAGCCCTAGGAGACGAATACTCCTATCCTGTAGATACAATTATTGTCCCCAGTCACAAAGGAGCAAACCGAAGCACAGAGAGGTTAAGCAACTTGCCCAAGGTCACACAGCTTGCCGACAGGTGGAAAGTCTAGATTTGAACCCAGACAGTCCCATTCCGGAGTCTACCCTGTAACCACCACTCGCCAGGTGGAGTACCTATGCTACCTGTTTGGCATTTGCTTTGATTTATAATTTGGGGTTTCTAATTTGCCTGTTGACACTTTCATCTTGTCGAGTTTGGAGGTTTTCAGACATACGTGATAGTAAAAAGAATGCTGTAACGGGCTTCCATGTACCTGCCGCTTACCCTCAACACCGATGGCTAAACTTGTCTGGTCCATGAGCATCCCTTCCAGGGGGGGATGTTGGAAGAAGGGGTCGGGCCAGAAGGGGCAGAAGTCCTGAGAGCCAGGCATGGTCCTGGCGGGCTCAGCCTCCCGCAGAGAGGGGTTTTGCACTGCCTTTCGGGGAGTGTGGGGGGCACGAGACCAGACTGGGCAGGTGCGTGGGGAGGGGAGGGCGAGCCGCGGGGGGTGGATCCGGGGCTCAGCAAACGCTCCTTCCCTCGTGCTGCTTCGCCCCAGCTCAGGGACGCAGGCAGACATCCCCTGACGCTTATTCTGCTTCTCTGTAGTGAAGTCTGCATCTTTATTTGAACGAGCTCACTTTTTTTGGCTCTTACACCATGAAAGTCACGCCCCCGGGGGGCACACACTTCAGCATTTACGGGAAAGGGAATTACATCCTGTGCGATTCTAATCTTCTCCGCCACGGTTGTTTTCTTGATGTCATGGGGGTATTTTTAAGCATCAAAAGGAAAATGGAGGAGAAAATCCGCAGACACCCCCCCACCCAAGTCTGAAATCCTGTTAAACCTCCAACAAAACTGAACCCACCAGGCCTTGATGAAATAAACTCATAAGCAGAAAAGGGCACGGTCGTAGCAGCGAGATTCTGCGGGTTCCTTTGTAATCCCAGTTCCTTCCATCTGGTGACGGGCTAGGGAGGGCTTCCCATATTCCGGCTATTCTGATCGGGCTGCATAGAACGGAAGGGGCCACGCTTTGATCATTGGATTTTGTTCTGAGTTTAAGGTTCCTTATAGAATGAAATTTATTCTTTTCAAAACAGCCCAGGTCTTTTTAAAAAGAAGGGGCAGAAATGGTATGTAAGGTATGTAGTAGACCTGGAAATGGGGCTTGGAGATGTTTTGTTTTCTGTTTGTTTAAAGTGAACATCCTGACAAATTCGGGGCTTGCCATCAGGAGGCGGGGGAGGGGCGGGGAGAATCTTCCTAAAACCCTCAGATCTTCATCCCTGCAAGGACACACACCCAATGCTCTGCTTCTCTCTGAAGCACTTCCCCGTGGGGCCTTGCAATATCCAGAGTATAAGTGTTGTGAAAGTCTCAAAAGGAACCCAAAGATACAAGAACCCCAAAGCTGGAAACAGCCCAAACGTCCTCCAGCAGGCGAATGAATGAACAAACCATAACTTGGGACACTACACAGCTGTAGAGGAAGAAGCTATTGATGTGTGCAGCCAACGGGAGGCGTCTCAAAGGCATTACGCTTTTGAGACAGCCAGTCCCCAGATGTTACATTTTTTGTGACGATCCCACGCATGGTTCTCAGAAAGACAAAACCGTGGTGATAGACGACACTGAAGAAATCGCTGAAGGGACAGTGACCCACAGTCCTCCTCTTTCCTGCCCTTGCCTCTCCCCCTCCCACCGGGTCTGTCCACATGGAGACCGCTCCCCTCTGTGCCGAGTCCCCAAGCCCCCCAATTTCCTGGGCATTATTACAGTTATTAAAACACAAAATCCAAGCACTGTTATCTTTCTTGTTGATCCACAGAGAAAAGAAACAGGCGGAGAAAAGAAGAAAATACAACCCTGTGACGCGGGATCCTAGCGGCCCAGCCCAGCGAGACGAAGCCTGGGCGAACCTCAGGCTGGCGTGGGACAGTTCACTGGGGGCTTGGCACAAGGACGCTTTGAAACAATGACACCGCGCGGAGGCTCTCGTTCCCCGAGGCTCGTGGGGACTGTTCGGCGCTGGGGAGCCCGAGAGGGGACCGCTTAGCTATGGGCTTAAGTGTATCGGCCGACGTTGATCGAATATATTTTTATTAAAGTATGAAAACACAAAATTCCAGGGCAGCTGTTATCATTTTTGTTCATCCGTAGAGAAGACAGACAGAGAAAAGAGGAAAAAGCAGTCCTGTGACCCTGGATCCCAGGCGCGCTCTGAGCACACGCAGAGATGTCACCTCATCCTCACAGCGGC
>JAPYYJ010001990.1:0-13429 GCA_028533885.1 Nasua narica | reverse complement strand
AAGAATATCTGAGAATCAGTGAGCATTCCTTGTATACTGGGTAAAGATGAGGGCAAAATATAAATATTGGCTATTTCCAAATAAAAATGAGTGTTTTCCAAAAGAGACATTGTTTTGTGCGCTGAGATCTGACCCCATGCTGCCCTGTGTAAACTCCCTTTTTACCCTTGGCCCTCTTCAGTTTCCTTTACTTGCTTCCTTTTGTGTTCCACTTCCTGACCCCAACTGTGGCTGTTCTGAGATCTACCCCTGGCTCTGGGTCTCCTGGCAATCTTGTTAAATCTCATGACTTTGGATTATAGCTCTCTTCAAATGATTTACAAATGTTTATTCCACCCCTGATTGTTTCCTGAGATCCACCCCCGGATTTCTGATTGCCTGCTGGGCATGCACTATAGAAACTCACCAGCTCTTCAAGTTCAGTCTGCCCATTCTTCCAAATTCTTTCTTCCAATTCCTTTATTTCTGCATTACGTGCACCAACCTCCACGTTAGCCCTGTTTAACTACTCCGCATTAGCTCTGGCTCCACCCCCTTTTCACTCCCACATCAATTTTTATCGAAGCATTATTCTTGCCTCTGTAACATCTTTTTGCACCCCTTTCGTGTAATTCCACTGATGATAGGCTACCAGTTAGCCCCTCCTAACTCCCCTCAAGTCCTCTTCCTCCTGTCCAATGGTATAACTTATAAGCGGGTCCCTACCTCTAGCCTTTTTTTTTTTTTAAATTCTAACACCTTTGCTCTAAACCCAAATTTTGTTGTTCTAGATCATAGCTCTCCAATCCTATAGCTCATATACTCAGACTCATTCAAATCTTTTTTTTAAGACTTTATATATTTATATGACAGAGAGAGAGAGAGAGAGAGAGATCACAAGTAGGCAGGGGGGGGGGGGAAGCAGACTTCCCGCTGAGCAGAGAGCCCCATGTGGGGCTGGATGCCAGGACCCTGAGATCATGACTTGAGCGGAAGGCAGAGGCTTAAACCCACTGAGCCCCCAGGCGCCCCTCAGACTCACATTCAAATTCTTGGATTTTGAACTGAAAAACTGCAGCCCTCGGAGTTCCCTGATGGCCTGGTTCTGCTCAGTTTTCCAATCTTGTCTCCTACCTGTCCTCGTCAAGCAAACATCACATGGTAAGGCTTTCCTATGTGATGTGCTCATTACTGGGCCTTCATCCTCATAATATTCTAAAAAAGAACAGAATTAGTTTTTTTATTTCCACATATTTCTGCATTCCTCTCTTTCATCAATTCCCCAATTCACAATTATCTTCTCCACAGTGTATTATCTACCTCCAGGCCAAAAATTATTCCAAACTCATCTTTTTTGAAGTCTCAAACATAGCAAAATTTTTCATATATCCTATCAAATCAAGAAAGATTTATTAAAAAGAATTAAATCCTCTGAAATGATTTTTTCTTCTGAATTTACTTTAAAATGTAAGCGTGCTGTTATTGTTGTATTTAATATTTTCCTCTTAGATTATATTGACTTATGGACTAGTGTTATCTCTACAAGGATATAAAGTGTTAGTTGGTAAGATTAATTTTTTTATCCCCAAAGACCCAGAATAGATGATTTCATATAGTAATAAAAACAAACAAAATTTTAAGGGAAATGTCTTTGAGATTTTTCTAAAGGAAATCTATTTAAATAGTTATTGGTTTATAGAGTTAGGTGCAAAATCTCTTCCATCGTTGTTGGTGACATGTTAGCTATGTAATTTTTAACAAAGTATAGTAAACAGTAACTCAGCAATATTAATATTTAAATAAAAGAAAAGAAGGATTCAATATATTTTTTACTGTTGGTTTTCAGTGGGAACAGTGGAATCAATTAGAAGGAGATAAAGAAGATTTGTTGTACAGATTCTGATGTGAACTTCCATGCCCTTTGAAGGTTCTGCGATGCTTGAAGCACAGGTAATTTATTATTTTAGAAATGATTTCAAAATGTATATCCTTCGTTTGCCTTGATCCTTGGTCAATTATTGTGGGTTTTTCCACCCCTCATCTTCCTTTGATATAATTGGACACATGTTATGGCTTCAGTGAAATATCACTTCAGTGAAATGAAAATAACAAAGAAGTAAAAATTCTGAGCTCAAGTGAGCAGATTGTTGTGTCTTAGCTTAACTGTATTTGTTAGCATCATGTATATATGTAGGAAATAATTAATAACCCAATGATGAGTGAAATCTACGTCCTTTAACTTGGCTATTACACCACTTCACCTGTCCCATTACTGAGATGCACTTGACACACTTCTGTCCATGCATGTTGGCATGCCTACACATTTATATACCACACAGACTTCATCATTGCATGCTTTTCATGCTCAAGGGAGCCACCCAGCCCGCTTAAAATTCTATAGAAAACTCTCCTATGCAGCATGATGCAGCAACTACAGATCTACTGAATGCTGTGACATGCTCATTAATCCAATGGAAATCCAAGAAGCGTGTGTGACCAAGGACACATCTTCACGTGGGATGTGCTCTTGGGGCGGTGGGAACTGGTCCCCTCCCAGAGCGCCCATTCTAAGAAGCCTCCCCTTACAGACTGCCCTGAAGGAGAATGTGAAAGACTTTCTGTAGTTTTATTTTCTTTAATGTGCCAGTTAAAAGTACATACTCTGCCTTTGTAATTTTATTATATGACAATCCTAAAAAAAAAAGAGAAAGAAAGAATGTTGATTTTTTTTTTTTTTTTTAAGAAAACGGCAGTTGAACTCCACACTCTTGTACCTTCTCTGAACTCAATGTACTCTATCCAGTTGCTGGGAAAGAACCAGATAGCTTTTTTTATTGCTCTTGTAAATGTGGCCAGAGACAATGAAGTGATAGGGGCATCTAATAAATAGGATAAATAAGTAAGTTTACAGCCGGGCTCTTTCAGTCAGGCAGATGAGCCTCCCGTGATTTGTTCCGAACCAAGTGCTAACACACTCTAACCAACCAACATTCCCTCACAGGCTGCGTGCCTCACCCAGCAGTGACTGGAAGATTTGAGGGATCCTTCTTCCTGTTGGGCTCCTCCCTCCTTTCAAATTTGATTCCAACTGACAGAAAAACCTCCCACTCATGCTGCTGTCCCAGAGAAACCCATACAAAGATTTTGTCTAATTTAAAAAGAACACCGGACAACATTGTCTGTTGGAAAAGGTATCATTTACAATATTAACTCAGACACTCTATACTATTGTGCTGCCATTAAAACAAAAGTATAAAGAACCCCCATGTTTCCCCTTGAAGCTAAGCTTTAGCTTGTTTTGAACTTGAACGCTAGAAACATTTTCCTGAAATGTATAGCCAAATGGGTAACACAGTACTGCAAAGTGCCAACGTTATAACTTTGCTTCATCATTTCCAAAACATAAGCATCTAGTTCCGATTTCCTTTTCTCTTGAAATGCTACTTAAGTTGTGAATGATTAGGTTTTTTTTTTTTTTTAATTCTATTTATTTATTTGAGATAGAGTCAGTGAGAGAGAATGAGAGGGGAGAACGTCAGAGGGAGAAGCAGACTCCCCGTGGAACTGGGAGCCCGATGTGGGACTCGATCCCAGGACTCCGGGATCATGACCTGAGCGGAAGGCAGTTGCCCAACCAACTGAGCCACCCAGGCGCCCGTGAATGATTAGGTTTAAGTAAATGGCTTCAGCATGCTACTGACCACCTCAGGGAAATACAAACTACTGCTTACACATTGTCTCCACCCAGGAGCTCTAGAAAAAAAAAAAAAATTTGAAACAAAACACCTTATTGGATCTTAGCATACCCATAACCCAAAATGAGTGTTTGAAGACAACAAAGGTGAAGAGAATCTAACAATTGTTGAGCCTCTAATCTCTGCCAAGCACGGAGCCAGGGAGTTTTACAATGTACACAATTCTTCAAAGTTGAACTTGGGGACCAGTGCTACCCCCGCCAAGGAGGCTTTCGTGTCCTTCCACGCAGGATATTGTCATGGTTTTATTGAATGTGAGATGTATCTTCCGTTCTTATTCCAATGAAAAAGCAGCCCTCCATTGGGAAGAAAAAGAAACAGATGTAGTTTTTCTCAACAAACTCCCTTTTCAAACACAAAAACAAAACTGAAACAAAAAAGAAATAATTATAATGTCTCTTATCAAGAAATCCCAAGTGTATTGTTATATATAATTTGTTACATGAACTGGGTCGGCCCTCCTTGAGATGCCGACTAACGGTTTTGATGTGCAGCCAAGTTAATGAAGTGGCGTCCGCTCCAGCACTGCGCAGAATCAGTCTGATTTTCCGGGGGTGGGTCATACACCACTGCTACTTCTCCAGCCTGCGTACACACCATCACCTGAGGTCCTGTTAAAAAAAACACGTCCCTGGGCTCCTTCCCAGACTTTCAGAATTCATAGCGGATTCCTCTGATGTAGTGTTTCAAATTTGAAACACTACATCAGACTTTCATATAGATTGTCGAATTTAATTCTTACAAATTTTCTAAAGGTAGCATTTTTACTCCTGTCTTTACAGGGAAAGAATGAGGTTGAGGGATGTGGAGTAACAGGCTCAAGATTGTACACCTGCCAGAATGATGGGCTTTGCATTTTAAGCAGGTAAGACTCTCTGTAAATAATCCCACACTCATGCCATATATTATACTGCCTTTCCAGAAGGAAATCAAGTAGGGAGCTGTGTCAGACAATGCGTAGAAATAAAGGATCTTTGAAAGAAGTCTCAAGAGATGCAAATAAGCAGTAATCAAGGAATCTCCAGGGTGCCTTACAAGGTCCTACTAATCAATTAAGTGGTCAATTCATTCAGCAATCATTTATTGAGTGTCAACTACACACTAAACATGGCATAAAGAAGATTTAAAAAATCAAGAACATCTCAACCAAATACCAGCAACAGAAAAGAAAGGTGTAAGGCAATGTGTCTTCATGTTAAGTGTGTCTATTAAACAGATTATTATCAGTTGAATTGTATCCTCCAAAAGATACGCTGAAGTCCTAGTTCCTTGTACCTGTGAATGTGATCTTATTTGGAAATAGTCTTTATGATGTAATTAAGATGTAAGTTAAGATAAGGCCATGTTGCAGGAGGGTGAGCCATTTATCCAATATGGCTGATGTCCTAAGAAACACAGACACAGACACACACAGAGACAAAGGCCATGTGAGGGTATAGAAACATAGAAAGAAGACACCAGAGTTTGGAGTTGAGTAGATGCAAGCCAAGAAATGCCAAAGATTCCAGCAACACCAAAGGCTAAGAAAAGGACATGGAACAGACTCTCCCCTAGAGTTTACATGGTGAACCTGGCCTAATCAGCACCTTATAGCTTTCAGAACTATGAGAGAATACATTTCTTTTGTTTAAACCACCCAGTTTGTGGTACTTTGTTACGGCAGCCCTAGGAAACTAATCCACAGAGGTTCTCAGTACTTTGATATCAATAATTTTGTCATCCCCAAAATTACTGAGGATTTCAAAAAGAACTTTTGTTTTTGTCACCTATATCTAACAATATTTACTATCTAACCAATTAAGTCTAGAAACATTTTAAAATATTAAGTAATTCATTCAAAATAATAATATACCTGAACATGTTAACATAAATAATATATTTAAAAATAATTATATTTTTTAAAAGAAAATTCAATTAGAGTGGTACTGTTTTACAGTTTTGCCAATCTCTTTAATGTCTGGCTTGATAGAAGACAGCTGGGTTCTTATATCAGGGTCTGCTTTTAATCTGCTTCAATATGTTGTTCCGGGTGAAGTAAATTAAGGAAATATGGCCTCATACAGAAATAGAGATATATCATTGGAAGAGAGGAAAGTTTACTTAATAATCTTTTCAGATATTTGTAAATATTCATTGATGTTACACTCAAGCTCATTAAATGGTAGCGTCTTAGGGTTAGTTACAATGTACGTCTGAAACTTTATCAATACACTTTCTGTAGTTTGTTCTATTAAATCCACTGGTCTAGCTTGGCCTTTGAATAAACCTTTTACATGTGCATGATTTTGTAGGATCATGATCCCTTGAAAAATATTCATTCGCTCAGTTATGTAGATCTTCCAAATGTTGACACATTTTGTTACACAACATTAAAAAAAACACACTTGTCAATGTCAATCATCTCAACTAAAAATTCTTTAAATGTTGTGAAAATTTGAGGCTCATGGTGGCCAATACAATTTTTCCAAAATTCTAATTTTGATTGGAAGCTCAAATTTTATAATTCATAGTTAATACTTTATTAGTATTAGTTGTTCTTGAAGTAATATGCTCATCTGACTCCATTTGAAAACATGTCACCACATATTCAAATGTGGATGGAATCAGTTTGTATGTCAGACTTTCTTTCGAGTAAACATGGTATCCTATGACACAAGCTGATAGTTTAGTTTGCAACTCACCATGAACTCAACTTGTGCATGCACACTTTCTCTTTCTTTCAATAAAATGGTTTTCTTCACTTAAATGTGAGCTAACTGAGAAAGTTTTGCTCAGATATTCTACATTAAGTTCTACTGAATGAGTTGGAGATAATCTGATTTTATTTCTGCGAAACTAACCACCTTGGAGATTAATATGTTTGAAATTTTTCAGACCGGCTAATTGATGGTTAATTTATTTTTTGTATAAATAAACAGCCATAGAAATTGATCTATTCCCCTTGAATATTGGAGGCATAATACAAGCAGAAGATCTCACTTCCATGTCAGTATGTGTACTTTTCCATCTGACGTGAAGACATTATACCTTTTTCCTCCTGACCTACAACTTGCTCTATTATGTCTTTTCTTCCAAGAATAAGTTCACCTGTTGTCTCTTCCTACAATATTTTTATTGTGTTTTAGAAGCACCTCACTTTTTCATAGGATTTTACTCTCATCTATAATATCAGAGCAGTCCATTATATCACTGCATTATCACTTTCTACTCAAATATGTTTCCCATTAGACTGTAAGGGGCTTAAGGTAAAGAATATGCTTTTTTCCTTTCAAGGTTTTGTAACCAAACAATGAAGCCTTTATTAAGCATTCAAAAAAGCATCAATAATAAATAATTGAATGATGAAGAATCTAGTTCCATTTTCAACAGATAATAGCCACTAATAAAATGAGGATACTTTTCATTCCATTGTAGATGGGATTTAGTTCAATTCTCTCATTCTTGGCATTATCTACACGGATAGGATCAACCCCTCCAGCCAACACAGGCATAGACACTTCAGTGAACTTTCCAACAGCAGTTCTATTACCCTCTCCCCCAAAACACTTTGTCCTTCAGAAGCTTTTTATAAATGAATCAAGGTCAGATGAAGATTAACAGTTTTGTTTTGTTTTCGTTTTTTCCTGTTTTAAATCTGTGTTAGAAAAGAGAAGCGAGAGGCTTTTTAAACTGACCTAGGGAAAAGAGATCTTTTCCTCTTGAGACTATCTGATATATTTGAGCCTCCAGAAACAAAGGCACTTAGAGTTTTAAGAATCAGAAAACAATTCTGCTTCTGGACAACCACAGGGGGCAATACAACTAAGGCCCACAGTAAAGATTTTCAAAAGTAGAGAAGCAGGTTAATTTGCCAATTTATAGATTTCTCAAAGAAAATGACAGCATGCAGGTCTTATAGTATTTTTATCAATTGTCATGCTTTTATTACTCCAGCTTAACTCTGTTTTGCTTTTCTGAACTTGACCATCAATGCTGATCTAACTACTTTAAGAGCACTTCTGCCTTCAAGCAAGTTGAGTGTGACTCATGGGTTCTGGGGTTTTTTTTTCCCTCCTCTAAGATGCAGAAAGGGTCTTCAAAATCATCTTTTATAACTGGAGCACTTACAGACTTCAGTTAATAGATGTGAGACTTCATTTCCTCAAGATGAGAACCACGATTTGGGCGAAGTATTCATTCTGTTATACAGTACCATTTCTGTACATAGTACCACATAAATAACAGCAGTGAGAATAATAGATGCAGCTCTCTAGATTAAACAAGACAGCTATTGAATGTTTAATTAAAAGCAAAGTGATAATAAGGACATATTTCCAGAGATTCAATCAAGTTGCAATACATACACAATCTACCAAATAAGCCATCATAAGATAATTAAAAACTTTAGATAATTAGCTATTGTAATAAGTGCATAGTTAAGCTGATTTAATATTATCTGATTCCATGGGGATATATTTCCATAAAAGATGGGCTGGAGTAATATTTAGCATTAGAGATAGTATCTGGTTTTCATTTATAAATGCTGGGAGTATGAAAAAGTAGCCTACTTATCTAAAGATGCTAAATACTTAATTTAAAAAAATCTTTACTAAAATATCATTGCAGAATTTGAAATGGCACTAAGTTTTGGGTTTAGGGGCAAAGAGTTTAAAAAACATCTGGAGATGCTGAAATAACCTGCATTCATTTATGTTATTTAGGTTGTAAAATCATATTCAATCTTGACCCACTCAGGAAATCTAACATAAACGTCCTGCTGATTTTGACAGTCATACAGCAAAAACACCCTCTAATGAGCATTTAATAGTCACCAAAAGTTTTGCATTAAGTACAAAGCCCTTTTGATTACTTATTCCACTAATTTAAAGTAAATGCTTTTACAGATGGCATCTGTTAGTCCGCAGAACGTGTGCTGCATTCATATGTAGTCATTGAAAATAGATTCCAGCTTTAGTAGAAAGATTGTACCAGAAAGATCAAACATGAAACACTGAGTAAACATTTACCAGTGATGTATTTTCTTTAAACCTCTTCATAAATACTTATCCGCTAAGAGAGTACAATGCTCAGGTTCTGAGCAGTAATTGAGCGATACCTTGGCGAATTAACGCCTACGTCAAATGATCTCGACAAAGAAACCGAGCTCCTCATTCTACCTCTCATCTTCCTAAGTGTAGAAGCATATAATATTTCTGTCCCCTTCAAACTGTATTATATTACATACATGAAAAGTGCCACGAAATGCTTTCAGATGGCAGAGGTGATCAGGAAAATCACAATGCAATATTACAAAGAAAAACAAAAAGGAAGCCAAAGATTGCCTCATAGACTGATAAATATTATAGGTTTCTTTTAATTAATAGAATTATTATTATTAGTTTCTTTGGACAGCAAAAGACATTTTGATAAAGGACTAGTATGAATGATACAAGCTGGGATCATGTAACTGAACTTCATAACATAAGAAAGATCATACAGTCAGAAAACATGAAATGAACCAATTTTACTGGTGCCTCAATAGCTCTGTTTCAGGGCTCTGGGGAGCACGTCCGCTGCCCTTGGCTCAAAGGCAATGATTGACTATGGTGGGATCCCAATGGTTCTCCTGGAAACCAAAGGTGAGAACATGTCCCACTCTTTCTAACAGTGCAAGGAGCTTCTGCTCAGGAAACACAGAAAACTAGCTCTTCTGATATGCTAGTGTCACTGGTTTTTAAGTTTGGCACCTCGGGAATATTCAAGGATCTTGAGAAGCTGAAAAAGTTACAATATTGGATGAATCCCAGCACTTACTCTCACATTTCGTGTGACTGTGGAAATTGAATGATAATAACAAGTTTATTTGAAGATTTCCTTTTAGATCTTTTTTATTTGCTAATATGCTATAAAATGTGCCTTGAAAGCCATATTAAAATGCAAATTTATCAGTGTGTCAACCCTGGCAATGCTCTATGCCTTGTAGAATATTTTGCAGCCTCCCTGGCTGTTAACCACTGAATGACAGCGGTATTCTCCATCCTCAGTTGGGACAATGAAAAATGTCTCCAGACACTGACAAATGTCCCCCAGGGTTGAAAGCAATCTGACACTGACAAAGCAATCCTCACTTGAAAATAAGTGAAGTAGAAGAATCCTGCTGAAATATTAAAATAATCAAGTAACTGAGACTGTATTATGTATAAGGACCCAAATATATTTGCAACCCTGATAATCTGCCATATGACTTACTTTACGTGATATGATTTTCAGCCCATGCTCAAATCCTTAAGTCTTCATTATTTTATCTAATATGCATCCTATTAGAAATAGCTTGGGAGAATTTCTAATTTTTTTTCCCTCAATAGTCTCCTATAGGAAGGAATACAGTTTCTTTTTTTTAAATTGTGTTATGTTAGTCACCATAAAATATTCATTAGTTTTTGAGGCAGTGTTTCAAGATTCATTGTGGAATGTACTTTCTTAAAAGTCTTCCAGAGCTTAAAGATTAAGATGAAACGCATAGACTGACAAAAAACTTCTTGTCTGACAAATGGTTGAGAAAACTGGGATGATTATCTTGGGAGGGGAAAAGAACAACAATAGAACTTAAGTGGAGGTTGGACATAACTGCCATAAATATTAAAAGCAATGGTATTATGCAGAATCTGGATTACAATAATCTAGATCAGTTCACAAAATATTTATTAAGTACCTACTATATGCCAACCAATTTTGTTATGGTCTGGAGCTAAATAAATGAATGATGTACTCCGATTTGACATACTCACAATAAAGGCAAGGAAATACACTGGATTTGTTTTTAATTATTATTTTTATTTATTAAAAACAGATGATTAAGTATATACATACACATGTATGTAAAGAATTAGTGAAAAAAAGAATTAGTGAATGTATGTATGCATGCATGCAAAGATCTATACTTGAAATATTTATGCCCTATGTAATAATGCTCTTTTACAGATAAACAGACATATTTTTTCTTCTGGTATCTAACACATAGTTAATTAACAAAAGAGGCACTCAGCAATGTATTTTTTAATGTGCCTGATGTAAGCTTTTACTCTTTACATTCAATTGTAGTTACTGAGATTTATTTCAACTCACCTAAGAGTTAGATTGAAGCTGGATTCAGTAATAATTTAGTCCATGGGGTCATTACTATGCTTAAACTTGATTTCTTTTTTCTAAAGTTACAAGTTAAACACACACACACACACACACACACACACACTTATGTATATTTCCCTGAATGATTCAATATAGTTGCAAGTTTTTTCAGTATTTCTTTATTTTCATTTTTTAATAAATATGGAAATGAATAAAGACCAAAACCGAGAAAGAGCAGTTAAATATTAATTCTATTCACAAGTAGTAAAAATCTTTCTGGGTTATTTGTATACAAATTCTGAGTCTTTGTCTATTTGTTCTTATCCATTAATATTCCCCAATGTTAAATCTGAAACCAAAGTTCTTGTATATCTCTTGTCCCACATATGACATATTTGTTTATATTGTGGAATCACATTTGTTTTGATAGTGTACTTAACCAAGAAAAGAAACTAAGTCACATATCAACTCTTCTAGGAAACAGGAAGACTCCAGGCATACTTGACCTTTCCATTCTCTGGCTTCTATTGAACTTGATGTCCGTACCATGCAATGCCAACCAATTCTGTAACATTCTATAGAGCTTGGCCAAGCACCTTCATTTGATCATAATGAAATAGAAATTCTTTTGAAGCTAAATTATATGCAATGTAAAAAATGTATAGCTAGTACTTAGTAAAAAAGTAATTCATGCAGATTTGAGGGGGAAATTGCAAATATTTATAAACTCCAATAACCAGTGACATATCCAATATTCCATAGATAGAAGAGATTTAAGAAAGTTGTTGGGAGAAACAGTTATATTTTCTTTCTTCCCTGAGTACAATTCTAGTTAGTCTCCAGAGACAAAATAATAAACTGTGACTAATTAATTAACCAGTAGTTATGGTTGAACTAGTTTTATATGATTCCCAATTTAACTTACCGACCTAATCTATGAGAATAGACAAAGGAAAACAGAATTAGAAAAAGGTTATTACCTCAGTCACTGTTTTTCTTTATTTTCATCAGTTTTTTTTATTATTATCTTAATGTAAGTGTATGACCAACTAAATCTGTGTATTGGGCAAGATGGAAGTTTCTGGTTCTTTATGCTATAGAAATGTATCATCAGTATCTAATCAGTTAGAATAAAGCTATGTTTTAATTTGTTAGTATTAAATTGGAACTTATCCCTTCTCTTTACAATGTGTTCAAAGTTGGGGCACCTGGACGGCATAATTGGTTAAGCTTCTGACTCTTGGTTTCTACTCTGTTCAGGATCCCAGGTCCTGTGATCAAGCCCTGCTCAGACCCTGTGCTCAGTGTAAAGTCTCCTTGAGATTTTCTCTCTCCCTCTCCGTCTGCCCCTCCTGCTCATGTTCTCTCTTCCTCTCTCTCAAATAAATAAATAAATCTAAAAAAATTAATTTATTCGAAGTTGATATTATCAAAAACCCTTATCAGAGTAAAAGACTAATCCCTAATGTAAAGAAGGAAAGGCTACAGTTAACTATTAACTAATAGTTGACTAACTATTATTAGTTATAACAGTTAACCATAAAACAACTCTTACTTTCTTAGATTTGGGGGCAAACAAGAAAAAAACCAACATGTAGATCTTATTGTCTACCAACAGAAAGCAAACAAACTCATTAAAGAAACAAGACTCTGCCTGACTCTAGACTCAAAGAGGATATTATTCTGAATTTTTATTATATATAAGTACAACATAAGTGATCATATCATCAGTACTACTTAAAAATCCTGATGAACTTTACATACTCTTGTATATTAGTCTCCTGTGGCCACTGTGACAAATTACCACAAATTTAGTGGCTTAAAATAGCAAAAATTTATTATAATTCTGGAGGTCAGGTGCCTAAAATGGTTCTCAATGGGACTCAATCAAAGTGTCAGCATGACTGTACTCCTTTCTGGAAGCAGTAGGGATGAATCTGTTTGCCTTACCCTTTCCTAATCTCTAGAAGTCACCCACATTCTTTGGCTCATGGCCCCCTATCTCCATCTTCACAGCTGCCATACTGACTCAAATTCCTAAACTGTATCCCTCTGAGCTGACTGTTGTTCCTCACTATTTCACTTATAAGGACACCTGGATGATCCCCAAATCAAGGTCATCTCTCCAGCTCAATATCAGTTTATTAGCAACCTGAATTTCCCTTACCATGTGATGTAGTATATTTCTAAGTTCTGGGGATGAATATGAATATCTTTGAAGGTAGGGGTCTGCCAACCACACTCTGTATCTTGATATCAGGCATTTGGGAAAACCCAAGTTTTCTGATTATTTGTGTTCATTGAGGAGGGAGGTCTGAGTTGAGGATTTGATAGAAGGCAAGTGTATTCTTTCTCATATGCCTTAAAGAAAAGTTGAATATCCTGAAGGTAGTTTGCACATACCCTTGACTAGCATTTCTCCATCACAGAGCACATATAATACAATGTCATAAATCTGTGAATCTGAGGAAAAGAAAAATGTACAGATATGGCTAGCTAGTACTGAATTACTCCAAAATAAAATATCTATAGGACTTATCATCAGATTATGAACACTTTCAGAAATAAATGTAGGTGCTATTAACAAG
>JAPYYJ010001989.1:0-13430 GCA_028533885.1 Nasua narica | reverse complement strand
ATCCTTTCAAAAGAGCTGATGTGAAAAATTTTAAAAAGCTTCATACTTCAGGAATCACGATAAACTTCACCCATGGATTTGTTACTAGATGCTGTGAGCCTGGGAAGGGTACCTCTAATGTGAAACCTCTAAAGATAATACTATACTGTAATCTCTGAAAAATCCACCACAGAAATACATTATTCTTATTCTATACCTCTGCTTTTTTCTTAAAAAAAAAAGAAACCTACTGTCACTATGTTACTGCAGAGCAATTGAGTTGCCTATGTCAAAGCTTTACGTGTTTGCCAAAAGAAAAAAACAGACAGTAATTTTTTTTTTTTTTTTTTTTTTTATTATTTTAAAAGATTTTATTTATTCATTTAACAGAGAGAGAACACAAGCAGGCAGAGAGGCAGGCAGAGGCAGAGAGAGGAGCAGGCTCCCCGCGGAGCAAGGAGCCCGATGCGGGACTCGATCCCAAGACACTGGGATCATGACCCGAGCCAAAGGCAGTTGCCCAACCAACTGAGCCACCCAGGCATCCCAACAGACAGTAATTATTAAAATGATCTTCTACCTTGGTTTATTCCACAAGACACTCTAAGACACTGCCATGGGGGAGTGGGGGAAGCTGTCTCCAAATCAAGACTTCAAGTGTGTGGTTATACAAGCTTTGTTAACAACTGAGAAAGATTTAAGAATATGCCTCTTTCAGCTTTTCTTCCAAACAACACAAGTTTCTAATACTCAGTTCAAGGTAGATAGAAAGGGACCTCTTAAAAAAAAAAAAAAGTCTGTGTGCCTTTGGTATAATAGGGTGGACTGTATTCCGATAATCAAAGTTTCTAAAGGATTATATCAACTTGTACTAGAAAGAACAGTGATAATTCAACAATAAAAGAGGCCTTGAGACTCCCCAACTTCTGAGAGAACTACCCAGCTGCCACACGGGATATCTTATAGGGATAAGGATAACCTATTTAGGAGAGCCAGAAGCCCAGAAGGTAAAACTAAGAAGCATGGATAATCAATCCAAGAAAGCTAGGAGCCTTCATCAAAGATCTGAGATGAGCTCAGCTAAATTTCGAGATTTCTGTGAATGAGTCACTGCCTATTTGCCTCTCTGATTTTTGAATGGGGCTGTCTAATATGTTCTACTATCCTCATTCCAGTACTGCATATGGACTTTGTAGGAGTCAGACAAGTTGTCTTCTAGTTCATATATAACTCTTCATATGAAGAGGAGCCCATCCATATCTGGACCTGATCTAGATGATGAGATGTTGGACTTTGAGACTAATGCAGTAACAGAATGAGATGTTGGGGGTCCTGGGGAAAGTGAGGGTATTTTGCATGTAGTACATAAATTTATGTACTTTGTAGATATGGCCAAATACTTTTCATTACTCTTCCCATTGACCGACGGAAATTTATTCCCTACTCCCACCGCCTTGAAGTGGGTTGCTCCTCTGATAGTTTAAGAAATAGACTGTAGTGGAAGTGACCACGTCCAAATCACAGAGATGCTTTTTTAAAGAAACATAACAGCATCTATTTCCTCCTTCTATGACTTCTCACTCTTGAAACACTTCTTGGAACTCAGCCATCATACCGTACAAAGTACAAGCCACATGTATGGGACACATATGATGTTCCATTTGACAGTCTTAGGTGAACTCCTGGAAACTAGCCTGCATCAAAGGCCAATCATGTGAACAGGCCATCTTGGCTATTTAGGACAACTCAGCCCACAGATGATGTAGCTAAAGCCACATGAAGTAAGAAAGCAATGCTGCTTAACCAAGTCAGTAAGACTAATGAAAAATAACAAAATCATTACTGTTTTTAGGCCACTAGATTTTGGAGTGGTTTGTTATGCAACAATAGGAGCTGAAATAGGAGTGTTCCATGTATGGGATGTAATGAAGCCATGAGAATAGATGAAACTTGATGGGCAAGTATGTGGAAAAAGGGCTTAGAAGGAAAAAAGGCTTAGAACATCATCCTGGGGGGTGCCTGGGTGGCTCAGTGGGTTGAGGCCTCTGCCTTCAGCTCAGGTCATGATCTCGGGGTCCTGGGATCGAGCCCCGCATCGGGCTCTCCGATCAGCAGGGAGCCTGCTTCCCCCTCTCTCTCTGCCTGCCTCTCTGCCTGCTTGTGATCTCTATCTGTCAAATAACTAAGTGAAATCTTTAAAAATAAAAGAGAAAAAGAAAAAAAAAAGAACATCATCCTGGGAACTCCAAAAATGCAATACAGAGGACCAGATGCCAGCAACAAAGTTTGTAAAGTATACAGGTAGAAGGAAATCTAGGAGATTGTCAGTGACCTGTAAGCCAATGGAAGAGGGAGGGGCCGCAGAGGTGATTGCTAACGAGAGATTAAATAAGACATAGCTAATAATTGCCTGTAACATTTAATGACATGGATGTGAAAGGTGGCCTTAACAAAAATAGATTTGCAAACTGACACGGAAGAAGTCAGATTGTCAGAGGTTGAGGTAGTTGAAGAATGAACAGCAAATGAGTAGAGAGACACAAAGTAAAGACTGCTCAAGAGCCAGGAGGATGACAAGAAAAAGCTGTGTGTATGTGAGAGAGAGAGAGAGCAAGAGAGACAGAGACAAAGATAGGCAGAGGGAGGGAGGAGATAGAGACAAATCTGGAAGTCTTAAATTACCTTTAAATGATGGTGAGTAGGAAAAAAAGTAAAAAGTCAGGTAAGAGAAAAATATGAGTAATATTTTACTATTTCCAGAAGAGATCCTCAGACCACAGAACATCCATTTAGGCACTACCATTGTCCACTGTCCAAACACGCAATGACCTCAAGAGAACATTTGCTACAAAGCAGACTTTGTAATAACTTAGCTCAATCATGGATCCAAAGGAAATTATTTACTGATGTATCAAAATGACCTTGTTAAAACGCATGTAATAGAGTCTAGGAGATTTAGTCTTGAGACTGTCTAGCTCTAAAGCCTATCTTTTCCAATTTACGGCAAATTCTTCCTTCTAAGGTAAACACTGAAATTTATTTTTTGATAGACCACCCCTATTGGGGGAAGAATTGCTAGAATATTCAGAAACATGAAAAATAACTACTTACTGGTGTGAAAGAGCGTATACAAAATTTCTGCTATATGAACTTTTGAGAAAGATTATGGGACTATCAGATTGTGGGGAAAGTGAGATGTTGCCCTTCCCAGTGTGTATCTATTCATCCATGAATTGACATACATGCAGAAGAGCCTCCTGGTAGCAGAATGGCTTGTACCCTGGTTCTTTCTCTTGGTGTTTCAAAGATGTGAGATCGTGTCTGATAGAATGAGTTGCTGCACTAAGCTAAAATCAAGGAGTAGCAAAAAAAGAAAAAAAAAAAGGCAGTGAAAGAATATACAAGGAAAGGAAAACTCTTGACTAGTGATGGGATCAGCCTAAGTAGGGTAGTTAGAAGTTCCTGAGCACACCAGTTGATGTCAAAAAAAACCCCAAAGAAAACACAAAAAACAAAAAAACAAAAAAATCTCTTAATCCAGATATGCAGGTATTGCAGGGAGGCACCCCGGGAAAAGTGCTGCAAGGATGTCAATGGAAAAATATGTTAAACGAAAGACCAGTAAATCATTCTTCAGGATGAAAGCAGTTTTCCTAGAGAAATCCTCATAGAAAAGAGATTCATCCTCCCTGGCTCCTTGAGATTCTTTGCAGTCTGAGAAATCACTATGCTTGAACTTGGGTGAGTCAGTCCACTGGCCCAACTGCTTTTCCCCCTAGAATTTTCTTTGCTAATCCCTCTTTCTTCATCATCATTGTCTTTGTCATCTGAGAGAGAGAGAGAGAACGAGAGGTTGAGCATTCAGGGGGTATGGGGGGGTGGGCAGAGGGAGAGAGAGAGAGAGAATCTTAAGCAGGTTCCATGCTCAGCACACAGGCTGACACGGAGTTTGATCTCACGACCCTGAGATCATGCCCTGAGCAAAAATCAAGAGTCCATGCTTAACTGCATACACTACCCAGGTGCCCTCATTTTCTTATTTAAGTTAGTGTTATAGGAAAGTAGCAAAACACGGGCTTTCTATCCCATTGTCTTCCCTCTCCCAGAACTTGAAACTTTCAATTTTCAGAAAACCATAAAAATGAGGTAAATTTACAGATCTGTTAATAAGAACATATAAGATAATATGTTTCCAAGATAATCTTCTGAGGCACAAACATAAACCACAGCATAATTTTTGGTAGTGCATAAGCAGTATCTGCTCAATTCCACCTACTAAATTCGAAGAAAGTAAACAAAGGGAACATGGACAAAGTAATTCTTTCAAGCAAGCCTCCATTCATTGATTTGTAGCCCAAGGACAGCAAATCAGGAAGTTTTCCATAAACTCCATGAGTCTCCAAAATATGCCTTTGTGTTGGCTCAACTCCTGCCAATTTACCATACTCACTAAGCATCCTCAATATTTTGACAATAATTGTGCTTTCAAAGTTAAAATATGTGCATCAAAAATATGTACCAGATAGCTATACATGAACACTTTTCACTAAGTGCTGAAAGATTTCAGTTTTGTGTCCAAATTGGTAACATGGATCAAACACAACAAATAAAAACACAGTTGTAATACCAAAATGCTATCCAACTTACTTAGCATTGAATAACCAAAAATGAGAGAAAGTTTCTAAATATTAACCAGTAGCCCCAAGTTAAAATGAACCCAATGAATTTCCAAATAATAAAATGTACCAAATAGTGTGGGGGGTACCAAAGGTACCAATGGGGGGGGTTGACTCCCATGGGATACTGGACAATGTCTAAAGACATTTTTGTCTATCACAACTGGAATCTCTCTAGTGGGTAGAGACTGGGGATGCTGCTAAACACCCTCTAATACACAGGCCAACCCCTTCAAGAAAATATTATTGAACCAAAACATCAATGGTGACTGATTTGAGAAATCCCTGAGTTAGATTTATGAAGTCAGATTTCTTTTCCTTTTTTTTTATGGAGCACCCTCCAGTTTGTAACAATAAAATCATAGCACAGGTATGTAGGAAGAAATAGGTCTTTCAATCCATTGTTTTTCAGGAAATGAAGAGAATTATTATTGCTACATATAAAAACAAAATCAGATCATTTAGACTTTAAGAGAAGAGAGTGTCCAAATCCTGGCATCTTTGTGTAAGTTGGACTTTTAGGTAATTCAAAGTTCAACAATGCTTTTAAATATGTATAAACACTCCAATATTCTGAGTTCACAATAAACTTTCTAAAATATTCTAAGCTTTTACTTTTGTCAGGGAAATGCCAAGCAAGACACTGAGATACTTCAAGGCAAATCGACTTCAGATTTCTATGAATGAGTCTAATATTACAATGGTTGCTTAATGCTCTCATGAAAATAAGGGATATTAAAATAAAAGATGTACTATTTAAATTAATTCAATGAAATATTATTAATTGGTACCCATTACATTGAATTCATTTTTTCAGTCACTGGGAGTTGCATACTAGTTCTCAGAGACAGCTACGTAGACAAAAAGGTTGTAGAAATCCTTCACGTTGATTCTATGCAACAATCTCAAAAGGCCCAGTGGGAACAAGCAAATTTAAGGAGGTAAAGAAAAAAAACCTGACTATATGGGAACTTAATCAGGTAAAAGGTAGAAACTCAAAAAGTGGCTCTCTCACTGAAGAGAAGGAAAATCTTCCCTGGCAGCATTTTTCACTTTCCAACAATTTCATTTAAAGGAAATGCCATGCTTAAGATCTTGGGGATACAGTCTATGACCTATGTGTTTTGCCATCTGCAGACATCTACTTTAGGAATCCAAATGACAGATTAATCCATATAGGTCTTTAGCAAGAATGAAATGAGATTATAAAATGTCAATTGTCTTTATAATTTTGAATTTTAACAGCTCTACAGCAGATAGAGTCATTGTTTTGAAATTCACTATAATCCCCATGAATAGAAATACATTCCTTCTGGTCAAAGCTCCATTATTTTCAACATTATATTAAAGTAAAAATATTCCAGAATGTTTAACACTCTGTTCTAACAACTACTGAAATGGTAACATGAGTTAATTTATTTATGTAGCAGGAGATTCCTAACTTAGAGAGGGAAAAGTCCTGATTTTAAAACTAAGATGATGACTTAAAAAAAAACTAAGATGATGAACTGACCCAGAAGTTCGTTTGCTAAAGGGGGTTCATTTGAACACTACTTTCTAAGTTGCCACCTGAAAAAAGAAAGCGGTTCCTAAGAAATCTAGGACATACTGCTTATGTTAATCCTTCTTAGAGATTCACACCAAGTATTAGGAGAGCAAATCTTTTGATAAACCTAGTTACCTGTCTCTAGCAGGTTACAGATTTTTTTGTTCAGTTTTGTGGTCTGTAACACCAATTAATACACTTTGGAATGCATGTCCTAAGTGAAATTTGGGAAATAGAGGTCTAGAATGTGAATAAGAGTGTTGGAGGATATGTTATCCATTGCTATGTAACAAACTATTATATCCTAGTTTCCATGGCTCAGTGATCAAGGAACAGGTTAGCTGGGTTTAATATTCAGGGTCCCCTAAGGCTGCAGTTAAGTGTCGATTCAGACTTGAGCCTTATCTGAAGCTCATGATCTTCTTTCAAATGTAGGTGGTTGTCGACATGATTTACTTTCTTGTCAGTGGCTTACTTCTTCAAGGCTAGTAGGAGAGAGATAATCTGCTTTTCTTTCTTCTCTGATTTCTAATCCCTCCCTTAAAGATCAGTGCAAACCCACCCACAATCATCTCGCTTTTGATTAATTTAAATAAATTGATTAGAAACTCTCCTTGCACCTACAAAATCCCTTCACGTATGTCATAACAAATAATCTCATCACTGGAGTGGCATCCCTTGTATCAGCAGGTCCAACCCAGACTCAAGAGCAGGTATATATACTAAGACTTGGATACCAGAAGGTAAGAAGGATGGGACCATCTGGGGATCTAGTCTATCCAACTGAGGAACTTCAAGGATAGCAATAATCATAGTAGAGAGCTCAAAAGAGAAGACAGAATATCCTAGAAGACCCAGAATTACCGATTTCCTGAAAGCCCACCCATTGCCAATGTCCAGATCAAAATAATTACAATGTCACAAACTGCATTCTTCAGACTGCTTCACTTCAAAGACATAATAGTTACTTTCACTAAAAGCAGTGGCAAAACAGACTTTCTGTTTAGGTACCTGTTGCTGAAACTTTTAAGTCAGGCTTGAGGAAAATATACAAGGAAATAGAAAGTATTTCCTGGCACCTTTTTGAATTTCCTAAGATAGTATCATTCTGGCATTTTCTTCTCCTAAGCATTTAGACCATTAAGTCACAACACAAAGGAAGAAAAACATATTGTGTCAAGCCTGGTCAATAACCAAACCAATTATCAGCTTTTGTAAGGATGGAAATATACACACTAATAATCCACAATAACCAAACAGCTCAATAGAATGGGAGAATTTCTAGTGACTAGAAATTTTTCTAGTTTAGAAAAATTAAACTAGAAAAATTCTCTAAACTAGAAAAATTTTCTAAACTAGAAAAATGTCTAATTTCTAGATTTCAAGAGTCATTTCATCAAAATATTTATCTTTAATTTTTGTGATCATAATCACAATATAGAACGTTTTTACCATCAGCATTTATTAAAATCATTCTATAATATGCCTAACCTTTACATTATATTCAAACTTAAGAAGAAATAAAAAATAGAAAAAGTAGGGATGAGATAAAATATTTTATAATTAACTTTAAGTAAATGTTTTTAATTCAGAAAAACAAACCATGGGAAATAATATAGATGGGAGTCCATTATTACCTTTGTTTCATTAAATTGTACATAACAAGCTTTTTAAGTGAAAACAGGGTCTCATTCTTGTATTTACAATGATGGTTTTTAGCCTATTGATTTAAAAGATATTTTGCTTCTCTTTTCAACAGGAAGTATGAGATCACGGATAAAGCTTAAGACCATATGTCTTGATAGAGCACTATTCTTTGTACCAGTTATACTTGGTCCTTATTGCATATTTTAAATTATTTATATTTCAGAGGAAAGGGTTAGCTAGGTAGGTGATTTACGTAGTAGTGATAAAACCCCAGTCCACAAAACTAAATGCAGAGAACACAACTGAAACTAACTTCTAAATATTTAGATAGCTCCAGAATTAAAATAATGTGTTTCTCAAAAACAACAGTGAAAAGCAACAGAAGTTCCTTTTGGAGAAAGAGAACCAGAGGCCTACGTTTCAAATCCCGGTGGACTAGGACATAAATCAGGTAGAAAGATATAATTTCAGAGAGCCAATTCTTGATTAGAAAGGGGATGTGGGTTCTGGGAGGCATGCACTTAATTCTGACTTATGCACCCCACATTGTTGTCCACAGCACTGTACAAATCGCCCTGTGAAAAAGGTTAATCAAATGTGTAGCATGACTTAGGATAAAATGCCTTGGACGGCTGACCGATTCAATTCATATCAGCTGGTGGAGATCCATAATGTCTCAATTCTTAATTATCTAGTCTTTTGTGCATTAAAAAAATGGCCAATAAAATGTCAGCCAAGAAACACACTGTTCATTCCTTTCAGGTTTATTTTAAACCTATTACACTTAGGCTAGAGCTAAATCAATTTTTCATGAATATCTACCCCAGTAGATTGCACCTCAAGCCAGTTCAGATCCCCAGAGAATTTTAAAAAAGAGATTTATCAAGTAACAAGTAACACCTCAGGAAAAAGAAACAGGGTTTTTAATTGCTTTGTGCGCTCCATAATTGAAGGCAGGCACCTTCTTGAGGCACTGGCTGCCAGGAGGAGTGAGACTCCAGTTGGCCCTGCCTAATTAATCCTGTGATACAAACCTTCTGGCTTCAATTTTCACATTTCTGTCTCTTTTTAGAGGTGATAATAAAACTAAAAATTTATGTTGGTTACTGTATGACTATAACTGTGCCAGCGGAACACAAATAAAACCATATGGGCTAAGGAGACCTTGTCTCCACATTTCTGGTTTCTCCGTAGTAGGAGGTAGGGGGCAAGCTCCGTGCTGACAAGAAAAGGTAGGGGAAATGCAGTAGCAGGGCGGAAGTGCAGGTCAACTCCTCCTTGGGACTTTGCTCACTTATGATGACTCATGGAGGCATATGCCTTTTTTATTGACAAGAAAAAGTTCTCAAAATAGAATTGTACACTTTGAAAGCTCAACGGCTCAGTGACTACAAATCATAAAACTGCACTAGAGCTTTTAATGAAAGACAAATTGGGCAGCTCAGCCTTTAAAAAAGCTGTCAGAGCAACAAGTGTAGGGTCTTTTATCTTAATAGCTTACATATTAAAACTGGTAGAAGACATCCTTCAAAACAATATGATGCCAGCAATGTCCAGAGTTGAGCTGCGATGCAGAATGCATCCCACATTACGAACTGGCTCCACGGCTGACACACATCAAAATTATTTTGCTTTTCATGGAGAACCTTGATTCCTAATGTGATATTATTGTTAAAAGCCCTGTGGAAGGATACTTATATAAAGAGGCCATGTCATTGAAGAAGATGTGCAATCAATAATACATCGTACCAGGGAAAAACCTAGAAGCACAAAAGCATATGGATTTGTCCTTATATAATTAGACATGATGTTTGTTTTTTAAAGCAACCTATGAAAATACTAAAACCAGTGTATCCTCTGACATATTTTTTTTTCTGCTAATATTTAGTCTTCCATCTTGAAATGCCAACAGCACAATATCTTCAAAGACTGGAGCAAAAACTTAAAAAATACATGTGTCGTGCTGTTCGTGTATACTTCATACAGTTTTAAAAAGAAATTTCCAAATATTTTAGGACTTCAATTATTTTCATGTGTTTACGTTTATGTCTCTTTATATCAATCCTTTTTAAATCTGTTTATTTTGAATATAATTTCTACTCTTTCTGATGAATTTTTAAAAATATGAGAGCCATCTGGTGGTCAACAATTATATTTTTCTTAAAAACGATTTTTGTGTGTCTTGCAAAATAAAGTACTGTTCTATTTTTAAAATAGGTAATTTTTTTTCCAATAGAAGCGCTTTAATAGAGGTGTTAATTCTCCACTCCCATATATCTAAATGGATTCTCAATATGAAACTAACTTTTCAAATACTGTTTTCATTGAACCTGCCACTATTTGTTTTAAAGATCAGATAGACTATTGTTTCTACATATTTTATATATTTACAGAGAAGTGCCAAAAATTATTCAAGGAGTTGTAAAAAATACAAAGATGTTAAAAGCTTTATAGTAAGTTTTAATACTTCTAAAATCATAAGTGAATTTTATAGAATATGCCTCATAAAGATGAAGCTTTGGGAACTAGGTTTAGGATTCCATGAAGATATACAGATGTGGAATAGATTTTACAAAGGTAAGATTCAGATGGAAAAATTATAGAGGTTCAAGGTTTGGCCAGTGATAAGGAAAACATTGAAACAAAGCTGACATTAATGGAAGTGGTTGAAATTCTACATCCCTGGCTCATACCTATTTTAAATAAGTTGTTCACCTTATAAACTAGTACGCTGAGCATATATACACAAGTACATATTATATATATATACATATATTTAAAAATGAAGCCTATTGTGAATATATTATTACATGACATTTTCACTCTGATGATCTCTATCTCATGATTAAACTCTAGAGTTGTTTCTGTTGTTCCTAGTAGACTTGGTTAATTGTTTTTACTGTTAGTTAGCACACATTGAGTATTTACTATATGGCAAGTTCTTGACTAAAAGCTTTCTTAAGTGATCTCCTTGAATACGTGTAAAATAGTACCTCACAAGTACTATTACCCTCCCATTGAACTAAGGAGGCACATGAGGCTCTGAGAAAAAACGAAATTGTACTAAGAGTGAATGGCCTTGGTGTCACCTCAATTCTACATTTTTATCTATTATTTAAAACCACAATGACAGCTAGACACCCTAATTTCTCATAATTTCACCATGTTTTCAAAAACATAACTCTGTCTTCACTTAGCTGTAGTAATAGGTAGGTACCCACTTATAAACCTCATCTTTTACTCATCTACCAAGTGATGTGGGAAATCAATTAATACAAAGAACTCAGAGGAATGTCTGGGGGATTGTCTCCTACTATTTTAGCCATCAGGTACTCTTTCTTCACCCTCTTCTAGAACTCTTTCCCTTCCATTCAGGCTCACCTGTCTCCCTGCCCCATCTCTGGAGTTTGGGGCGGGTGCTAACCCTGGTCCTCTGAGGCTTATGCATGGAATCCAGACGTGACCACAGTGACACATCCAGGAGAGAGCAGGGCACCCAAACCAGAACAGGCAGAGCCCTTCCCTCGGCTTGTTCTCACCTTTGGTCTGGGAATACGGATAAGAACTCCTACCTATCAGACCCCTAAATTTACAAGATATAAGCATGAAGCTGCACTTCAGCCCCAGGCCCCCAGGTGTAGGTCATCTCCCCTACACCCTCTCAAGTACACGAAAGAATAGAACAGAATGAGGTGAATGCACAAAGAAATACATGAAATGAAGAAAAGCAGAAAGCCTAGCAAAGAGGCAGCCTGCCTATCTGTGCCTAAAAGCCCTAAAGCAATTCATTCTTACAGATGTTCCTTCAGAAGTGGTGCTACCCCTGGAATCCTTCCAATAAATGTGTGGTCACTGTTTGTTGAGTTTCATTTTTGTTGTTTTTGTTTGGTTGTTTGTTTTGGCTTGAGCTAGTGTGAGTTGGATTTTTGTCACTTGAACACAAGAAGCCTTTAGAGTTATAATCACAAAATATTAGGTTCCGTATGGCAGAAAACAGGGATAACCACTGTTTAGCCAATAGTGTCTTCTGAGCGTGTTTTAAAATAAACAATTTCCCTAGGAAAAGAGCCAATGTGCCTGCATATGGCAGGGAAGTGTGACACAAAGCACCAGACTGGTTGCGGCAAACACAAGAAGGAGCCAATTTCCAAAAGCTCAACAGTTTTAATCCCCACCAGTATGTAATTTTTGTTTTTATCTCACCCTTATATGTGTAAAGCCAGATTCAAAATTTACACACTTAAGGAAATATACACACACCCCTTCCTGATTTTGACTGTGTTCAGGCCAGGAAGTAATTCTTTGAACTTTAGCCTCATAATCTATTGTTAAATAGCAGACCTAGTGGAAGGAAGAGTGTACATTTCAATGAAATCAGAACAAATTTAATTCTTGGGACTAGAGAAACAAGATGAAATAAACCAAAACAACTTATGCTTTTGAATTGGACCATTCTAGCTTAACATCCCAGCTTTGCCACTTTATTGGTTATGAAAGTCGATGAGTCTCTGAATGTCCATTCTTTTTCTTTTTTAACTTATTTGATTCAAATTCATTTAGTTAGCATATAGTGTATCATTGGTTTCAAACATAGAGCTGTTATTCATCCAGTACATATAGCACCTAGTGCTCATTACATCACATGCCCTCCTTAACGCCCATCACCCAGTTACCCTATTCCCTACCCACCTCCAACAACCCTGTTTGTTTCCTCAAGTTAAGTGTCTCTTACAGTTTGTCTCTCTGATTTTGTCTTATTCTATTTTTCCTTCCCTTCTCCTATGATTCTGTTTTCTTAATTTCCGCATGAGTGAAACCATATGATGGTTAGCTTTCTCTGATTGACTTATTTAACATAATACCCTCCAGTTCCAACCATGTCATGGAACATGGTAATATTTCACCATTTTGATGGCTGAGTAATATTCCATTGCATACGTATACCACATCTTCTTTATCCATTCATCTGTCAATGGACATCTGGGCTCTTTCTATAGTTTGGCTATTGTGGACATTGCTGCTATAAACATGGAGTACAGGTGCCCCTTCGGATCACAATGTTTGTATTCTTTGGGTAATTATCTAGTAATGGAATTGCCAGGTCATAGGCTAGCTCTTTTTAACTTCTTGGGGAACCTCTATACTGTTTTTCAGAGTGACTGTACCTGTCTGCATGCCCACCGACAGTTTAAGAGGGTTCCCCTTTTTCCACATCCTCACCAACATCTGTTGTTTCTTGACTTGTTCATTTTAGCCTTTCTGACTGGTGTGAGATGATATCCTATTGTGGTTTTAATTTGTATTTCCCTGATACCAAGTGATGTGGAGCATTTTTTCACATGTCTATTGGCTATTTTTATGTCTTCTTTGGAAAAATGTCCGTTTATGTCTTCTGCCCATTTCTTGACTGGTTTATTTGTTTTCTGGATGTTTGGTTTGAAAAGTTCTTTATAGATCTTGGAATGTTGAAAAAGAAAATCAAATCTGGTGGCATCACAATGCCTGACTTCCAAGTCTATTACAAAGCTGTAATCATTAAGACAATATGGTACTGGCACAAAAAAAAAAAAAAAAAAAAAAAA
>JAPYYJ010001988.1:0-13430 GCA_028533885.1 Nasua narica | reverse complement strand
GGTGGGGGGGTAGGGATATGGACATTGGGGAGGGTATGTGCTATGGCAAATGCTGTGAAATGTGTAAGCCTGATGATTCACATACTTGTACCCTGGGGTAAATAATACATTATATGTTAATAAAAATTTAAAAAAAAAAAAAAAGAAAAAAGAAAGCTGAGGGTTCATGAACCGCGGACTGGACCCCCTGCCAGTCTCTCTTTGATGTGGGTGGTGTCCTTCCTGGGAACATTGGCTAAGGCCCATGCCCGCGAACACCCACTTCCCCACTTCCATTAGTTGCTTTTCAATATCTTTTGCTCTTTTTAAGTGTTTTTAACTGGACTCTAAGTTAATGCTGGTCCCCAACAACAAGGCACTTTTCTTTGGGGTATTACTGTCCTTTGGATCACTTCTGGTGGTTCCCTTCCCCTTTTGTTTATCCTCTGATATAGGTTCAAGTGTTCTCACTTTGCTTTACCTCTCCACTGCTGTCTTCTCCTCCTGTAGAGATATAGCAGTGAAAAATCTTGCTCCTCAGGCTGAATTCATGAGTGTTCAGCATGTTCTGGTAGATATCCAGCTCACTTTAGGGGACAGGTTGCAACAGGATCTCCTACTTCTCTGTCATCTTGCCCCCCTCCCATAAATATATTCTTTAATCTCCATCACATATTTCGTCCAACCCTCCTCTTACTTCCCCTATCATAACCATCACTTTATTCTCTATAGTTAAAGGTTTGTTACTTAGTTTGTCTTTCTCTCTCTCTTTTTTCTTTGCTGATTCGTTTTGTTTCTTAAATTCCATATATGGGTAAAATCATCTGATATTTGTCTTTCTCTGAGTGACTTTTTCACTTAGTATTATACTTTCTAGCTCCATCCATGTTATTGAATATAGTAATATTACATTCTATGTAAGAATAATATTCCATTGAATGTATATATACCACATCTTCTTTATCCATCTGGGTAAGTGCCCAGTACTGCAGTTACTGAATCATGTGATAGTTCTATTTTTAACTTTTTGAGGAACCCCCATACTGATTTCCAGAGTGTCTGCACCAGTTTGCATTCCTATAAACAGTGCAAGAGATTTCCTGTTTCTCCACATTTTCACCAACACCTGTTGTTTCCTGTTAATTTTAGTCATTCTGACAGATGTGAGGTGATATCTCATTGTAGTTTTTTAAAATAAGATTTTATTTATTTATTTATTTGTTTGTTTGTTTGTTTGTTTATTTGACAGAGAGAGAGAGAGAGACAGAAAGAGAGAGAACACAAGCAGGTGGAGTGTGAGAGGGAGAAGCAGGCTTCCTGCGGAGCAGGGACCCTGATGCAGGACAGTCCCAGGACTTCAGAATCATGACCTGAGCCGCAGGCAGTCACTTAACCAACTGAGTCACCTAAACTCCCTCTATAGTGTTTGGATTACTGCAGCTTTGTAATATAACTTGAAGTTCAGAATGGTGATACCTCTAGTTGTGTTTTTCTTTTTCAAGAGTACTTTGTCTATTCAGGGTCTTTTATGATTCCAAAAATTTTAGGATTTTTTTTTATTTTAGTTCTGCAAAATATCCATATTTTGATAGAGATTGCATTGAATGTATAGATTGCTTTGGGTAGTATAGATATTTTAATAGTATTTGTTCTTCCAATCCATGAGCACGGAATATCTTTCCATTTCTTGCTTTTGTCTTCAATTTCTTCCACCAGTATTTTGTAGTTTTCAGAGTACAGGTTTTTCCCCTTTTGGTTAAGCATGTTCCTAGGTATTTTATTATTTTTGGTGCAAATGTAAATGGAGTTATTTTCTTAATTTCACTTCCTGCTGCTTCCTTTTTGGTGTATAAAAATGCAACAGATTTTTGTGCACTGAATTTGTATCTTGTACTTCACTGAATTCATTTATCATTTTTAGTTTTTTGGTGCAGTCTTTTGGGTTTTCTTTAAATAGTACCAGGTCATCTACAAATATCTTAAGTTTTATTTTTCCTTACCAATTTGGATGCCTTCATTTTCTTTTCATTGTTTGATTTCTGTGTCTAGAACTTCCAGTACTAAGTTGAATAAAAGCAGTGAAAGTGGGTCTCCTTGTCTTATTCCTGACCTTAAGGGAAAAACTCAGTTTACCAACATTGAGTATAATGTTAACTGTGTGGTTTTCATGTATGGCCTTTAATAGGTTGAGGTATATCACCTCTAAATCTACTTTGTTGAGAGTGTTTATCATGAATGTATGTCGTACTTTTTCAAATAATTTTTCTGCATTTATTGAAATAAGCATGTTTTGGGGCACCTGGGTGGCTCAGGGGGTTAAGCCTCTGCCTTCGGCTCAGGTCATGATCTCAGGGTCCTGGGATCGAGCCCTGCATCGGGCTCTCTGCTCAGTGGGGAGCCTGCTTCCCTCTCTCTCTCTCTGCCTGCCTCTCTAACTACTTGTGATTTCTCTCTCTGTCAAATAAATAAATAAATAAATAATCTTAAAAAAAAGAAATAAGCATGTTTTTATCTTTTCTTTTATTGATATGATGTATCACAATTGATTTGCAAATATTGAACCACGCTTACACACCAAGAAATAAGTCACATTTTGTAATGTTGAAATTTTTTTGATGTATTATTGTATTTGGTTTGCTAATATTTAATGGAGAATTTTTGTATCTGTTTATCGGATATATTGGCCTGTAATTGTCCTTTTAAAATTTTTTGTAATGTTTTTATCTGGTATTGGTATCAGTTTAAAGCTGGCCTCATAAAAGGAATTTGGAAGCTGTCATTTCTCTTCCATTTTTTTTTTAATTGTTTTACAATTGGCACTAATTCTTTAAATATTTGGAAGAATTCACCTGTGAAACCATCTGGTCCTGGACCTTGTTTTATTTGTTTGTTTGTTTCTCTTATTATTACTGATTCAAATTCCTTGCTAGTAAATGGTCTTTTCAAACTTATCATTTCTTCCTGAGTTTGGGGAGGTTATCTTCATAGGAATGTATCTATTTTTCTAGGCTATACTATTTGTTGGAATATATTTTTCATAATAGTATCTTACAATTTTTTGTATTTCTGTGATGTTGGTTGTTATTTCTCTTCTCTCATTTGTGATCATATTTATTTGACCTTTTTCTTGATAAATCAAGCTAGAGGTTGATCAATTTTTTTGGTTATTTTCAATAAACAAGCCACCGGTTTCATTCATTTGTTGTTTTTTTAGTTTCTGTATCATTTATTTCTGCTGGAATCTTTATTATTTCTTTCTTCTGCTGATTTGGGGTTTTGTTTGTTGTTCTTTTTCTAGCTCCTTCAGGTTTAAGGTTACGTTGTTTATTTGAGAATTTTCTTGGTTCTTAAGGTAAGCTTTTATTGCTATAAACTTTTAAAACTCCTGTTGATAGGTTACAAAGATTTTGGAACTTTGTGTTCTTATTTTCATTTATTCCTATGTAAATTTTTATTTCTACTTTTATTTCATGGTTGACCCTTTTACTGTTTAGTATGACGTTATTTAATCTCCATTTATTTGTGCTCTTTCCAGAGGAGTGTGTGTGTGTGTGTATTTGATTTCCAGTTTCATAGCATTATGTTCAGAAAACATACATGGTATGACTTTGATCTTTTTTAATTTGTTGAGACTTGTTCTGTGGCCCAATATGAGATTTATTCTAGAGAATGTTTCATGTCCACATGAAAAGAATGCATATTGTGCTGTATTAGGATAGGATGTTCTGATTATATCTATTAAATACATCTGGTCCATGTGTCTTTCAAAGCCACTCTCATTAATTTTATCCTTGAATCACCTGTCCATTGATGTAAGAGTAGTGTTAAAGTCCTCTATGATTATAGTATTACTATTGATAATTTCCTTTATGTTTCTTAGTACCTGTTTTATGTTTTATGTATTTGTGTGTGCTTATGTTGAGTCCATGAATATTTACAATTCATATAGTTTCTTGTTGGATTGTCCCCTTTATTATTATATAGTGTTCTTTGGTTCTTATTACAATCTTTGTTTTAAAATTTATTTTGTCCAATATAAGTATTGCTACTCTGTTTTTTTTTTTTACTATTGCTTTTTTTGACATCTATTTGCATGATTGCTATTTGTCCATCCCCTCACTTTCAATCTGCAGCCATCTTGAGGTCTGAAATGAATCTCTTGAAGGCAGCATATAGATGGATTTTTTTTATCCACTCTGTCACTCTATAGCTTTTGTTTTGAGTGTTTAGTCCATTTACATTCAAAGTTTGTGAGAAGGAAAGGAAAGGTGAATTCGGGGAAATCAAAGTCATTATTGATCAATATGTATTTATTGTGGGGAGTAAGGGACCTTTTTCATCTGATCCCTTGAATTTAGCTGGATATCTCTCAAACCATTCTGAACACACACAAATTCACCCTGAGTTGTAAGAAAATACATCTGGACCTCTAAAAGCAGAAAAATGACTGCTTTTTGAAAGGTAGGAGGTGCGGGATTGTGAATCTGCAGGGAAATATCAGAATACAAATGGAGTGGAGAGAAAGCCTCTATAAGCAAGCTATAAGAAAGTGAAATAACACTGGAGTGCAAAATCAGAACCATTAGAAATCTGCTCCAGTAAGAAACATCATTTTCTGAGGAGGGCATGAGAGATCAACAGGGCAGATTTCTAGGTTGGTCTTTGTGGTCTCAGGACACCAGGAGACTCAAAAGGAGTGGGAGGGCCTGAACTGATAGAGTGCCCAAGCAGTAGAGCTGGGAAACTTGTTATGTTCAGAGAGCCCAGAAGGGACTCTCAGCTCTGGTGGCTATAAACTGCAAGCAGGGCTGGGAGGAAGACTACTCTTTGCCAGAGTACTCTGAAAAGGTCTGGAACAAACAAGCTCTTTACCATCCCTGGGGAAGGATGAAAACGTTGTGCCCATGACTGGACAATAGATCTCAGGCTGGCAGTGGCCCAGGGAAAAGACTATAGAATAGCACCTAGCTGTGACGTGGTAACATCAGAGTGGGGTGGGCGCAAGAGCCCTCAGCTGCTCACAGTTTCAAGGACACAGAGCTCAGTGACATTCACAGGCCCTGGTGAAACCCTCTGGAGAACTGAATGAGGTGTGAACTGTGGGATCCTCTGGAGAATTGTCCACACAAAGGTTGCACCCACGATTTGGCAACAGCTTTCAGAGTTGCAAAGGCTCTGAAAAGAACAGTAGGGTGGAACCTAGCCATGACTTGAAAACAATGGAGTGGGGTTCACCTGCAAGTCCACAACCACTCTCAGTGGGCACAAAGACATGGGGTACAGTGACACCTGTGGCCCCAGGGACCCCCACTGGAGGAGTTGCTATGAGGGCAAACTGCACCAGGTCTGTGGAGTTTAGTGAATGCAAAGGTGGAGACAGTTTGATATGGTGGGTTTGTTGAGGAGGTCGGCTGGGACCAGAGACCCTAGAGTGGCCCTATTTGCTCTTACCCTCTGAAGAGATGCAGAAAGCCACCAGAGGGAAAAAAAAAGCCACACCCCAGATCACTTTAAGCCCATCCCCCTGACAAGGGGCGGGGCAAGTCCACACAGGCAAAGACACCTGAGAAGCAAAGCAGCAGGCGTTTCTCAGAAGACAGACAAGAAGAACAAGTGAACGACAAACTTATAGATTGCACAGGACTGTAAAACTCTAATGCAGGGGAAAATAACATATTGAGGTCCAGTTGTTTCCTCATGACTTGTTGCCTCTTCAGACTAAAATTTTACATTTTCTTTTTTCTTTTCTTTTATTTTTTTCCCATTTAAAATAGATTCTCCTCCAACTTATGTTTTTAAGTCACTTTTCAACTTTTATTTTTTTATATCTACATTTTGTAGATTTGTGCACCATTCTATTCCTTTTTTCACTCTATTCAATTTAATTTTGATATTTTGATATGCGTGTGTGCACGTATGCAAATTTCTTTGCAATTTTGGGATATAGTGTATTCTAACACACACCCCAAAAATCAATCAGGAACAGACAGATCACCCTGTTTTGTCCACACTGAAAGATTATAGTCTTTCTCCTCCCCTTTTATTACTGTTTTGTATCATTATGGCTTTGTTTACACATCTGTAATAGTTTCTGACCACTTCAGATTTTTTTTTAGGGTACATTTTGCTTGAATCATAGTTGATACTTTGGATTGGTTCATTTGCTCACGCATCCTTTTCTGGGCAGGACTAGGAGGGAGGAATTCACAACAAAGAAAAGAATCAGAGGCAATGTCCTCTGACATAGAGCTAATGGTTATGGATATAAGCAAGATGTTTGAGATAGAATTCAGGATAGCAATTATAAAGTTAATAGCTAGGCTTGAAAAAAGCATACACAAAAATACAGAATCTCTAAAGTTAGCAATTAGATCCAATCAGGCTGAACTTAAAAAATGCTATGAATGAGATGCAGTCTAAATTGGATGCTCTAACAGCTAGAGTCAATGAGGCAGAAGAGAGAATAAGTCATCTAGAGTACAGGCTGATGGAAAAGAAGGAAACTGAAGAAAAGAGGGAAAAACAATTAATATGCCATAAAGAAAGGCTTCAAGAAATTAATGATACATTGAAAAGAATGGATATCAGAAACATTGAGATTGAAGTCAGGGGTTGGAAAGAGGTGGCTAGGTGTATTTGAGCATATCATGGCTGAGAAATCCCCAAATATGGGGAAGGAAACAAGCATCCACATCCAAGGAGCAGAGAGGATCCCCCCTCACCATAGCCAATAAAAATAGATCAATACACAGATATATAATAGTGAAGCTTGCAAATATTTGAGCCAAGTAAGCTATCTTGAGAGCAGCTGGGGAAAGAGCTTTCTTATGTATGGAGAAAGGAACATCAGAATAATATCAGAGTTATCCACAGAAACCTGGCAGGCCAGAAAGGGCTGGCAAGATACATTGAGAGTACTAAGTGGGAAGAAAATACCATTTATCCAGCAAGGCTGTCTTTCAGAATGGAAACAGAAATAAAGAGCTTCCAGGACAGACGAAAACTGAAAGAATATGTGACCACCAAGCCACCCCTGCACAAAACATTAAGGGGGATATTGTGAGTGAAGATAGACCCCAAGAGTAACAAAGATCAAAAAGTAAAAGATAACCTATAGAAACAGGGACTTTGCAGGCAATACGATGACATTAATTCATATACTTTAATAGTTACTCTGAATGTAAATTGCTTGAATGATCCAATCAAAGGACGAAGGATATCAGATTGCATAAAAAAAGAGGACCTATCCATATGCTGTCTACAAGAGAATCATATTGAACCTAAAGTCATCTCCAGATTGAAACTGAATGGATGGAGAAATATTTGCCACACTAATAAACCTCAAAAGAAAGTTGGAATAGCAATCTTCATATCAGACAAATTAGATTTTAAACCAAAGACTGTAGTAAGAGATGTAGAGGGACACAATATCATACTTGAAGGGTCTAATGAAAAAGAAGATCTAACAATTGTAAATATCTATGCCCCTTATGTGGGAGCAGCCAATTATATAAACCAATTAATAACCAAAGTAAAGAAACATACTGATAATTATACATTAATAGTAGGAGACTTCAACATCTTACTCACAACAATGGATAGATCATCTAAGCAGAAGATCAACAAAGAAACAAGAGCTTTTAATGACAAAGTGGACGAGATGCACTTCACAGAACATTCCATCCTAAAGACATACAAATGGGTAACAGACACATGAAAAAATGCTCCACATCACTTGCCATCAGGGAAATACAAATCAAAACTAAAGCAAGGTACCACCATATACCAGTTAGAATAGCTAAAATTAACAAGACAGGGAACAACAAATGTTTGTGAGGATGTGGGGAAAGGGGAATACTCTTACACTGTTTGTGGGAATGCAAGCTGGTACAGCCACTCTGGAAAACAGTGTGAAGGTTCCTCAAGATATTAGAAATAGAGCTACCCTATGACCCAGGAATTGCACTAGTGGGTATTTATCTCAATGATACAGATGTACTAAAAAGAAGGTGCATATTCACCCCAATGTCCATCATGGCAAAGTCTGTAATAGCCAAACTGTGGAAGGAGACTGGATGTTCTTCAACAGAGGAATGCTTTTCATATATACAATGGAATATTACTCACCCATCGGAAAAGATGAATATCTACCACTTACATCAACATGGATGAAACTGGAGGATATTATGCTAAGAAAAATAAGTCAATCAGGAAAGACAATTACCTTACAGTTTTACTCATATGTGGAACATAGAGAATAGTGCAGTGGACAATAGGTGAAGGGAGGGAAAACTGAAGGGGAAGAAATAAAAAGGGGAGACAAACCATATGAAACTATAGACTCCAGGAAACAAACTGTGGGTTATGGAAAGGCAAGTGGGTGGATGATGGGCAATAAGGAGGGCACGTGATGTTATGAGCCCGGGGTGGTGCTGGGCGCTCCCAGCCTGCACCCGAGAGAACATGGCCCAGAGAGCAGTCCCAGCAATGGCAGGCACCAGAAGTGAGTTTCCCAGACCAATGTCGCTAATGGCTTTAGTGGTGTGGGGGTGTAGAGACGAGCGGGAACTTTGTGTGGCCACTGGGATGGGGGCTGGGGAGGTGCACCGCCTGTGGGAGGCTGCAGTGTGAGCAGAGTTTGAAGAGGGAGAGTCTGTGTGTTCTGGACCACCCAAAGGGGAGCAGACTGAGGCTTCTTTTGGAGGCAGAGGTCTGGGTATGGGCAGATCCTTTGCCCGGACCCTCCAAAAAGCCTCAAAAAGCCACAAAAGAACAAAAACCTCCAGAAAGCAAAAGTCAGAAAAACCAGTTTCCACATGGCCCAACCCCATGATAACCAGCAAGGAGACTCAACCCAAGCAAGACTGACTGAAAAACAATGCGGCAGACCCCTCCCACAGAAGACCAGCCAAAAGCAAGAGGACAATAACCACAGGGTTCCAATAAAACTGTAAAACCCCAACATCAGGGAGAAACAAAATATTAAGCTCATGATAAAACCTGCATATTTCATAGCAAAACTTTTTTTCTTTTTTTTCCTCTTTTTTTTTTTTGAATTCTTTTTCACAAGTCTTGATTTTAAATTTTTTTAAACTACTTAGCATTACAACTAGAGGCTTAATACAACAATACACCAAGGAGGATCTGAAATAACCTTCCTTACCTGCATTGAGGATTTATAACCACCCTCCAATCTAAACCTTCTGTCAGTGTTTCTGTGTATTTGTTTTTTTTTAAAGATCTTTATTTATTTGAGAGAGGAAGAGAGAGAGAGAGAGAGAGAGAGCATGAGTGGGGAGAAGGTCAGAGGGAGAAGCAGACTCCCCATGGAGATGGAAGCCTGATGCAGGACTCAATTCCGGGTCTCCAAGATCATGACCCCAGCCAAAGGCAGTTGCCCAACCTACTGAGCCACCCAGGTGCCCTCTGTGTATTTGTTTTTGATCTGATACTATATAAATCTTATTCTTGGAGTCCATTCTGGCTGGGTTCTGTTATTTCTTGTCATTTACATTCGTTGGTCTTTCTCTTTGTCCATGTTTGTTTATATAACTTATAAAGCTTATTTTGGGGGCATATTTTGGCTGGGATTTCTTTTTTCTCTTTCTCTCTCACTTTTTTTTAATCACTTTTCTTTTTTTTTTTTTTGGTGGTGAATTCTGATTGCTCTGAAACCTTCCAGGGTGCACCTTGCCTGGGTCATGCGTGATATATTCAGCTATATATCCTTCAACCACTTCCTATCAAAAGGACTAGGAGGAGGAACACCCAACAGAGGAAATACCCAGAGACTGCACCTTCTCCTTCAGAACTATTGGACCTGGACATAAAGAGTATGTTGAAAAGGGAATTAAGGGTAACAATTATCCAGGCAATGGCTAGGATGGAGAAAAACATTAGTGACAACATAGAATCTCTAAGGGCAAAGTTGAGAGCCAGTATGGCTGATGTTAAAAATGCTATCAATGAAATCCAATCTAATCTAAATAGTCTAACAGCTAGGGTAAGGGAGACAAAGGATAGAATTAATGATCTAGAGGACAAGATGGTAGAAAAGAAAGGTCAGGAAGAGGGATGGAACAAACTGCTTAGGAACCATGAGAACAGATCTAGGGAAATAAAAGATGCCATGAAATTTTCCAACGTCAGAATTATTGGAAACACTGACAGGGTGGAGAAAGAAAGAAGACTAGAAGATATAGCTGACCAAATTCTGAATGAAAATTTCCCCAATTTGGGGAATGACTCAAGTGTTCGTGTCCAGGAGGCAGAATGGACACCCCCCAAGATCGATGAGTCTAGAAAGATACCCAGACACATAATTGTAAAATTTGCAAATCATAATTTTAGACAAGAGGTCCTGAGGGCAGCTAGGGGGAAGAGGTTCCTTACATAGAGAGGAAGACCCATCACACTAACATTAGACCTGTCCACAGAAACCTGCCAACCCAGAAAGTGCTGGTATGATATATTCAGGGCACTAAATGAGAAGAACATGCAGCCAGGAATACTTTATCTAGCAAGGCTGATATTCAAAATGGATGGAGATATAAAGAGCTTCCAAGACTGGCAAGGTTTAAAAGATTATGTTACCACCAAGCCAGCACTACAAGAAATATAAAGTGGGGCTCTATGAAAGAAGAAAGAACCCAGTTGGGTCAGTCACAGACTGTGTCAGAGGTCCTTTGCCTGGACCCTCCAAAAAGCCTCAAAAAGCCTCCAGAAAGTAAATCTCTCACCTTTTGACTGACTGTGTCAGTCTGTGATTGACACAGAACAGAAACTTATAATCTATAGAAATAAGAACTTCACAGGCAACATGATGTCAATAAAAACTTATCTTTCAATAATTAATCCCAAAGTGAATGGTTTAATGCTCCCACAAAATGACACAGGGTTGCAGACTGGATAGAACTCCAGGACATGTCCATATGTTGACTATAAGAGACACATTTGGAATCTAAAGATACATACAGACTGAAAGGGAAGGAATGGAGAACCACTGTTCATGCAAATGGGCCTCAGAAGAAAGCAGGGATAGCAATTATCATATCAGGTAAATAAGATTTTAAAATAAAGACTATAGTCAGAGATACAAAAGAACACTACATCATTCTTAAAGGGTCTGTCCTCCAAGAAGATCTAAAAATTGTAAATATTTATGTCCCCTATAGGGGAGCAGCCAAGTACATAATCCAACTATTAATCAAAATAAAGAGTCATATTAAAGTGATTATATGTTTTGTGAGTGTTGAGTTTGAGGACTTCTTTATACATCATAGATAACACACTTTTGTCTGTAGTGTCATTTGCAAATATCTTTTCCCATTCTGTGGGTTGCCTGTATGATTTGTTGACTATTTCTTTTGCTGTGCAGAAGCTTTTTATCTTGATGAAGTCCCAAAAGTTCATTTTCGCTTTTGCTATAAACATTGGGGTACATTTGGCCCTTCTTTGTACTGTATCTGCTTCTTTGGGGTAAACACTGAGTAGTGCAATTGCAGGGTCATAGGGTAGCTGTATATTTAATTTCCTGAGGAATCTCCATACTGTTTTCCAAAGTGGCTGCACCAACTTACATCCCCACCAACAGTGAAGGAGGATTCCCCTTTCTCCACATCCTCTCCAGCATTTGTTGTTGACTGTCTTGTTGATTTTGGCCATTCTAACTGGTGGAAGGTGGTATCTCAGTGTGGTTTTGATTTGAATCTCTCTGATGGCTAAAGATGATGAACATTTTTTCATGTGTCTGTTAGGCATTTGTATGTCTTCTTTGGAGAAGTGTCTGTTCGTGTCTTCCGCCCATTTTTTGATGTGATTATCTGTTTTGTGAGTGTTGAGTTTGAGGAGTTCTTTATAGATCTTAGATATCAGACCTTTGACTGTAGTATCATTTGCGAATATCTTCTCCCATTCTGTGGGTTGCCTGTTTGTTTTGTTGACTGTTTCCTTTGCTGTGCAGAAGCTTTTTATCTTGATGAAGATCATGACTAATCCAAAGGAAATAGAAACAATCATCAAAAATTATTATCAACAGCTATATGTCAATAAGCTTAACAACCTAGAAGAAATGGATGCATTCCTGGAAACCCATAATCTTCCAAGACTGACAACCTAAATAGAGCAATATCTAGTAATGAGATTGAAGCAGTGATCAAAAACCTCCCAAAAAACAAGAGTCCAAGGCCTAACGGATTCCCTGGGGAATTCTACAAAACATTCATGGTAGAAATAATACCTATTCTCCTGAAACTATTTCAAAAAATAGAAACAGAAAGAAAGCTTCCAGACTCTTTCTATGAAGCCAGCATTACCTTGATCCCCAAACCAGGTAAAGGAGAATCCCCACAGAAAAGGAGAATTTCAGACCAATATCCCTTATGAATATGGATGCCAAGATTCTCAACAAGATCCTAGCTAATAGGATCCAATAGCATATTAAAAAGATTATTCATCATGACCAGGTGGGATTTATCCCTGGGATGCAAGCGTGGTTCAACATTCACAAATCGATCCATGTGATAGAACAAATCAACAAGTGAAGAGAGAAGAACCACATGATCCTGTCAATAGATACAGAAAAAGCATTTGACAAAATTCAGGATCCATTCCTGATTAACACTTCAAAGTATAGGGATAGAAGGAACATTTCTCAACATCATAAAGTCTATCTATGAAAAGCCCACAGCAAATATCATTCTCAATGGGGAAAAGCTGACAGCCTTCCCTCTGAGATCTGGAACACGTCAAGGATGCCCACTCTCACCACTCTCATTCAATATAGTACTAGAAGTCCTAGTGACAGCAATCAGACAACAAAAAGAAATAAAAGATATTCAAATTGGCAATGAAGAAGTCAAACTCTCTCTCTTCAAAGATGACATGATACTTTATATGGAAAACCCAAAAGACTCCACCCCCAAACTACTAGTACTCATACAGCAATTCAGTAATGTGTCAGGATAGAAAATCAATGCACACAAATCAATTGCTTTCCTATACACTAACAATGAAAACATGGAAAGGGAAATTAGAGAATCGATTCCATTTACTGTAGCACCAAGAACTTTAAGATACCTGGGAATAAACCTACCCAAAGAGGTAAAGGATCTGTACTCGAGGAACTATAGAAAACTCAGGAAAGAAATTGAATAAGACACAAAAAGGTGGAAAAGCTTTCCATGCTCATGGATTGGAAGAATAAACATTGTGAAAATGTCTATACTGCCCAGAGCAATCTAGACTTTCAATGCCATCCCGATCAAAATTCCACCAGTTTTTTTCAAAGAGCTGGAACAAACAATCCTAAAATTTGTATGGAACCAGAAAAGACCCCAAATGGCTAAGGAAATGGTGAAAAAGAAAAACAAAGCTGGAGGAATCACATTGCCTGATTTCGAACTTTACTACAAAGCTGTGATCACCAAGACAGCATGGTACCGGCACAAAAA
>JAPYYJ010001987.1:0-13433 GCA_028533885.1 Nasua narica | reverse complement strand
CTTCATCAGAACGGATGAATATCCAACTTTTGTATCAACACGGACAGGACTAGAAGAGATTATGTGGAGTGAAATAAGTCAAGTGGAGAGAGTCAAGGATCTTAGGATCTCACTTAGGTGTGGAGCATAAGGAAAATCATGGAGGGCGTTGTGAGAAGGAAGGGAAGGGTGAATGGGGGGAAATCGGAGGGGGTGATGAACCAAGAGGGACTGTGGACTCTGAGCAACAAACTGAGGGGTTTGGAGGGGTGGGGGTGGGGGGTTGGGCGAGCCTGGTGGTGGGTATTGAGAAGGGCAAGTATTGCATGGAGCACTGGGTGTGGTGCATGAACAATCAATCTTGTAACACTGAAAAAATAAAATAAACATATTTGGGGAAAAAAATAATGTAATGCAGCTATCTTAAGTACTTCCGTCCACATCCAAAAACTAATGGGTTCAGTTTGCAGGAAAGAAAGACAAAAGTTTAGTGCCTACACAAGGAAGGATGATTGGAGACTTCTGCATAGATCCAGGTCTTCTAAAGGGAGAGTAGAAAAAAAACAACCCAAACCAAAAGTGTCATGCAAAATATCTACCATGGGTGAAGGCTAAAAGAGAAAAGCCATTTTTGAGAAATCTCTACCATTGGCTGGCCGTAATATGAGTCTGGGGCTTGAATTCACATTAATTATGTGCTCCAGAAAATGACAATTGATTTCAAAATGGTCATATGTTGGTAGTGGCCCAGAGCACCTGAAAAATAAAGACAAATTCTCTTTGGATGAACTAACTCTACCCAGGTCTTAAAAATTTCCCACAGATATAGTTCAATCAAATATGATCTTACACACATGCACTCAACCATGTGAAAACAAAGAACCAGAAACACAAGTATGAGTAAGCAATAAGAGATTATCAAAAGTGATTAGGCAGCTTTTAAAAAAGAACCAAACAAAACTTTTAGATTAAAATATCACAAGGGAAAAAAATATCAATGCTTAGAGCAACTGGAACACAGACTTGAAAAAACTACTCAGAATGGAGCAAAGAGAAGACAAAAAAAAAAGAAGTTAAAAGGGATTCAGTGAGAAGATCCACTATATATCTAATTTGGGTTGTAGGGGAGTGAATAGAGGGAATGAGGGAAGAGGCAATATTTGAAGATGAAGAGATAATGGCAAAGGATCCTCCATACTTGATGACAGGCACCAATACATATATTTAGAAAGAACAATACATCCCAGGCAGCTTAAATAAAAAGAAGTCTGCAGGCAGATACAACATAGTGCAACTTCAGAATGCACACACAAACTCTCATGATCTATATTTGTGTGTATGTGTAGATACAGACTGAGGGAGGGAAGAGGGAGGGAGAAGAAAGTAGGGCGAGGGTGGGGATTTCAGCAACAGCAACCAGAAAGAAAAGATAGGTTTCGTATACAAGAGATTTCCTATAAAAGAATTAGAACGATAGACTTCTTAGCACATAGACTTCTCGAAGCAACAAATGCATGAAGATAGTGGAATAAGACCTTCAAAACAATGACAGAAAAAACTTTAGGACTATACACACAACAAAACTGGTTTTTGAGAATGAAGCTGTATTAAATATATTTTCAGAAAAACAAAAACCAAGACTTAAGCATCAGTAAACTCTCACTAAAAGATCTCCTAAAGCAGAGGGTAGCAAACTACGCCTGGGCCAAATTTTGGCCTATGGGTTGGTTTTTGTATGGCCCATGAACTGAGAATCATTTATATGTATATGTATGTATTTTTTAAAGATTTACTTATTTATTTGAGAGAGAGCGAGAGAGAGAGAGCGAGCACAAGCAGGGGGAAAGGAGAGGGAGAAATGGGCTCCTTGCTCGGCCAATGCAGGGCTTGATCTCAGGACTCTGAGCACCTGAGCTAAAGGCAGGTGCTTAACTGATCGAGCCACCCAGGTGCTCCCTCATTTTTATATTTCTATGGAGTTGTAGAGAACAAAGAACAATTTATAACAGGTACTGTAAGTAGCTGGAAAAATCTAAAATATTCACTATCTGCCCTTTATATAAGAAATTTAGTAATAAATTTTTTCTTGTAGTAAAGGATGTAGTAAAATGACCCCAGAAGGAAGGCCTGAGATTTAAGGAACAGTGAGTAAAAAATCAAAGGCAAACAGATGGGTTAATCTAAACAAATATTTGCCCTATAAAACACAATTTGTGGCTTAAAATGAAAAGAAAAACAACAGAACTAAAATATGACAGTACTATTAAGTCTGGAGGGGGTGATAGTTCAAGAGTCAAAGATCCTTATTTTGTTCATGAAGAAGTTAAAGATAATAATTTTTTTTTAATTTATTTATTTCAGAGACAGAGAAAGTGAGAGAGAGCACGAGAGGAGAAAAGGTCAGAGGGAGAAGCAGACTCCCCGTGGAGCTGGGAGTCCGATGTGGGACTCGATTCTGGAACTCAAGGATCATGACCTGAGCTGAAGGCAGTCACTCAACCCACTGAGCCACCCAGGCGCTCAAAGATAATAATTTTTTAAGATTTTATTTATTTGACAGAGAGAGAGAGAGAGAGAGCGAGCACACAGCAGGGAGAGCAACAGGCAGAAGGAGGGGTAGAAGCAGATTCCTTGAACAGGGAGGCAGATGCAGGGCTTGATCCTAGGACCCTGGGATCATGACCTGAGCCGAAGTTAGAAGCTTAAGGATTGAGCCACCCAGTGGTTACCAAGTCTTTGGTAAACATTAAAAGAAAAGAAACACCATGCAAAACCTCCAAATTATCAGGGAGGAAAACAATGAAAGGAGGAAGTAACAAAACACAAAGACAAAAGAATATGGATATTGGCAATGTTTTCAAGAGTAAAAAACTAAAAATAACCCAAATACCCAGCAGAAGAATAGATAGGTTAATTATGGTATATTTGCATAATATACCATACAACAATGAAAACAAATGAATTTTGACATGGAGTAATCTAATAAATACAATGTTAACAGTAACACACAGAAGAAGAACATAATACAAAATAATTTCATTGATAAAAGTTTGAAACATGAAAACCAATATAATCATTTGCAACACCTACATATATGGTAACTCTATAAAATAAAACAAAGAATCACCAACACAAATTTCAGACATGGTTACCACCTGGGGGTGAGAAGGAAAGGCAGTAAGGGAAGAACACCCAGAGGGCTTCAAAGGAATTACTAATGTTCTAATTCTTTAGCTGGGTAGTAGTCATCCAGGAATCTATTTTATTATTCTTTATACCTTATACAGATAACATATATTTTAAAATACTTTTTATAGGTTTAAAATATTAAGTTTAAAAATTTTTTTGTTATTTAAATTGTTTTGTTATTTAAATCAATACCCTAACTGGGTCTAGAGACTATAGCAAAATTTTTCGTGACAAATTTTTCCAAGGAATCCTCTGTATTAAGTGACTATAATTATCTTTTATAAGTTTATAGAATTATAAAATAACACCAGGAGAAAAAAATCCAGAGCAGGTCAAACTTACTTAATGGAATACATATGTCTACATGGATAGGAATATTATCTGAAGGCTTGTTCTAAGAATTCCATTCATCCTGAATCTAAATACAAAGTTTTGTAATGTGTACCTTAATTGAATCCTACTGAATGTGTTCATTTTTCCAGGATAAAATGTCTTTGGGATCCTGGCAAAGGCATTTCACAAATACATTCCACATGGTTTTCTCTACATAATTCTAATGCCCCTTGAAAAATAACTTTAAATTTCAGACAAACTTAAGAGTTAACAGCAGAAGTTTTTCCATAAATGAAAATAGGAAATAGAAATGTCTTTATCAAAGAAAGAAAAACACTGTCAAATTTTATTACTTCATAATCTGTGTGTATAATAACTGTATAGCTAACAGCCAGATATGCCAAGGCAGCAACCACTAACCAATTTTAAAATAAGGTTAAGAGCCTAATCATAGCTGACTTCATAGTTTGGGTTACATCTATTTTTCCACACTGGACAAATCAATCTTCTAAAAATGAAGTTTTTACCATCAAAACACACATTACTTTGCTACTGTAACAACACTGTTGACAATTAGGTCCTATAATTTGTTACCCAAAGTATATATGGAGTTATTGGGTGGCCATGGAAATAAAGAAATCCCAGGGATTGTATAGCTTGAGCTTTATGTATTACCAGTGAAACCTTTTTTCCTGGCACCAATGTCTGCCACCGAGCCAACTAAAAGGCCAGGGTGTGTGTGTGGTATAGGCAGAGACAAATGCTATTTTGGGTTTAGTCTGGGTGTAGGCAGTATTGTATAGTCAGGAAATTAAGATCCTTTGGAAAACTTGCTACAATACAAATCATTATAGAAGGCTCTGGTGTATTTGAGGTTGGAGCAAAGCCAGGTTGATGAAAGGGCTCTTGTAAGGGTTTGAAATTGGTAGGCCCTCCCACCACACCCAGTTAAGGCCGAACACAGAATTTTAGTCAGATGAGACTGTAAAGTTTACCTAGTCCACTTCTTTCACCTTGCACTTGAATTTATATAACATCTGGAGAGAGTCTGCATAACCCTTCTCTGAATACCTTCAGTGACAGGACACAGCTACTTCTTGGGGGAGCTTATTCAACTTGGGGGTAGTTCTAATTCGAAGAGCTCTCTTTAACATTAAACCCAAATCTCTTTTCATGTAAATTCTACTCATTGCTCCAAATTCTGCTCCCTGGAACCATACAGATGAAATCTATTTCAGTGATGGCAAGTATTTGGTCAGCTGATCTTAGGTGAACACACTCAAAGAAGATTCAGTGTCAGTCTTAAAGCACTACAAGCCACAACTTCACCTCAGACAGAATTGACAAATAACACAAAATATATTCACCATTCTGAGTCTAATCCCTCTTTCATGTGACAGTTTTAAACTGTTTTTAACATTTTAATACCATTCTGAAACGTCTTCAAATACATTATCTCATTTGCATCACAACATACACTGCTGAGAAATGAAGTAAAGATTAAAGGATATAGAGCTATGCTGTCCAATATGGTAGCCACTAGCCACATGGGGTTATTTTAAGCACTTGAAATACAGCTAGTTCAAACTGTGGTATACTTTATAAAGTGCAAAATCCACACCAGGTTTCAGACTTAGTTTAAAAAGTATATAAAATATCTCATTAATTTTTTATGTTGGTTACACATGAAATATTTTGGATACACTGGGTAAAATAATACATTAAAATTAATTTCATCTGGTTTTTACTTCTTATAATGTGGTTACTATAACACTTAAATTTATATTTGTGACTCACAGTGTATTTCTATTGGACAGCACTGAATTAACTCCTTTAGGCAGTTTAATCATTGCACTGATTCATGGTGAACATCCAGGTGGCTAAAACCTGTAACTCACAATTGTCCCTTTGAGCTTCAGCAGTCTATCATTTTAAGACTTTATTAAATTTTAGCTTGTTCAACTTGGCACATTAATCCAATCTATTAAATACTTGAATTCCAAGCGGAGTGTCTGGCATACAACAGGTGCTCAATAAATACTTGTTAAGTGGAGTTTATCATTCAAAGCATTAGGTATCCCTCTCAGCTTTATGTTCTATATAGATCCAATGTGCTTGCTTAAATCAAATTTTCTCGAAATTCAAGTCCCCAATTCATTATTGGTGATCCTTTGAAAAGACTTTGAAACTTTCATGTTCCCTCTATCCTCTGTACATAGGACTTCTTATAAGAAGTCCTATGTACAGAGGATAGAGGGAACATGAAAGTTTTCTTACTGCATTGTTTTAGACTTAAACATCTTGAGGTCAGGGTCCTTGCTTTTTTAACATAGGTATTACCATTTTCCAGCACGTGATTTGCACTTAATACTTGACTTGAAATATATATCAATTAATAGTATTATCAGTGAGCTCAAATTTCCATCATATTCAAAAGAACACCATAAGATTCTGAAAAATGCTGTGTTGAAATTTAAATCTACTGTATTGCAAGTGTTTTCCTAAGAGTCTTAGAATGAGGATTGCCTTTCCAACAGGAATGTGGAAATCTTTCAATTCAATTTACCCTTACTTAGTTTTCTCTCAGACAGGAGGCATGGAATTGGATGCCATGGAACTTGAAGTTTCTAACATGAGAGAATAGAAACAATGTTTAATAGTGTTTAATTAAGTAAAAAAATAACTTTAAAGGGAAGCAGTAATATATTATGAATCCCCAAGGGCAAATTACTGGGACTTGATTCTCCTCCAGAACTGTTAGAACTATGGCTTCAATCTATCTGAATAGCAGCACCAATGGAAAAGAACAGAGGTTTATAAAATGGGGTCTACAGCTTGTTTTTTCACTTACTAGTCATACAAATCTCTGAACATTTTTGAAATACAGTGGAAACTCTATGAGGACAGGGATAGTTGCTTAATTGTATTGCCAGTACTTGGTACAGACACCTGTCAAGTTAATAAAATACAATTCTTTCTTTAGGTAGTTTGGCTGTAAGACCTAGACTGCCAATCTGATAGGTCTGAGGATCAACAAGGACAATGTGCAAGACATGACAGAGCAATACAAATGTTTTTTGTTAGTTCTTTCTTCTCCATTGTCTTTTTCTCTCTCTGCCACTCATCACCTCTGCCTTTCTTTTTTCCTGATTTTTTTCTCCCTTCTTGACTTTCTCATTTCTTAACACAAATTAGAGTTAAAACATATCTTTTCAGGCGGCACCTGGATGGCCCAGTGGGTTAAAGCTTCTGTGTTTGGCTCAGGTCATGAGCTCATGGTCCTGGGATCGAACCCCGGATCGGGCTCTCTGCTCAGCTGGAAGCCTGCTTCCCGCCACCCTTGCCAGCCTGCCTCTCTGCCTACTTGTGATCTCTCTCGGTGTCAAATGGATAAATAAAATCTTAAAGAAAAAAAATCTTTTCAGTATTTTTTTAACACAATTCTGTGTTTAGTTCTTAATTTTAGAAGTAATGAAGTAAAAACTTAGTTTCACCTGTAGGGAGCTCCTTTATTCTTTTGTGGGTTAGTAGTACCAGAAAAATGGTTTTTTCCTCGCTCTTTCTAAAGAGTGTATTATATTATTTCTCCTAATCATGTGGACTTTTTATGATCCTAACCAAGTAGTCTAGCTAAAGTCAGGCGATGGGTTACTTAGCCTGAAAGCTAGCAATTCCTACCCCAACTCTAAGAGACAATGTGGGACAATGTAAGAGCTCTTGTATTCCACTCAGACACCAAAAACTGAAGCCTTTAATTTATACTTTCTCCTTAGGATAAATACGCATGCAGTCTAATTTTGTATAACTTTATCTAATGCCCTGTAAAATGCTAAGCTGCATTTATGATACCAAAAAACTATACTGAAATAAAATACTGAATTGCCTCCTGAGTAAAAGAGGAAATAATAATGTTTATAATAGTACTACTTTAGTGGTAAAGTTACTTTAAATCTTCAAAAACTGATCAATGCCAAATTATCTCACTGATTAATCTTAATTTGAGAAATACTGTTCTATGAATAATATTCTGGTAAACAAATTATTAGCCAAAATTTCTGAGGGTTGAACTTGCATTGTTTAGACTCTTTCACATGTGGAACTAGATTTCCTGTGAGAAAACATGGTGTGTGCTCACCACAACACAATCTTGCTTAATCTTGTGATTAAATATGGGCCGGTGCTGGGGGGCAACACTGACCAAATTAATGACAGTTAAAACATATACGTATATGAATGAGTTAATTGTGCCAGATGCCTTCCAGGGACTTCACATGACATAGTAACTACATTCTCATAAAACTCTATTTAAGTATTATTTTCCTCATTTTTATAGAAGAGAGGTTAAGTACCTGCTCGAGGTCATATAGCTATTAAGAGGTAAAGCCAGGCAGGAGTTAAAACTTAAGCAGTTTGGGGGTACTGGGGTGGCTCAGTGGGTTAAAGGCTCTGCCTTCGGCTCAGGTCGTGATCTCGGGGTCCTGGGATTGAGCCCCGCATCGGGCTCTCTGCTCAGCAGGGAGCCTGCTTCCCCCTCTCTCTCTGCCTGCCTCTCTGCCTACTTGTGATCTCTCTCTCTGTCAAATAAATAAATAAATTAAAAAAAAAAAAAAAAACTAAAGCATTTTGGATCCAGATTTCACTGTCTTAATGACTATGCTAAAGTGCCTGTTCAATTAATAGGGTCCCAACTTTGTATACACTGGATGAATGCTTTAGATGCATAAAAAGCATGAGAGCATACTAATACAGAAGCTGAATATCATGACAGCTGTAAAATCTCCTGGAGGATGATTCTTTAGGCTTGTTTCTTATATCCAAGTGGAATGTAGAAAAACTGGATTACATAATTACTTAGGTCTCATTTAACTGGTGTTTTCTCTGTATCAAACGTTCAGTTAGTCACAACCTTCAATTACCAGAATATTCCATTTCTAATCACAAGGCAAAAGAGAAGCCTCAAAGTCTTTTTTTTTTTTCACTACCTATTTAATGTTTGCACAAATCTCAGGCATATATTACTGGAAATATCTTCCTCTGTAGTTCATGTTATTTTTCTCTTACGTTCAAACTCAGTATGCTTTCCAAGTTTAGCCAGTTTATCAAAGTTTGTTTTTTTAACCAGTGAAATAGCTTCACAGTCATCCACTTGAGTTTTGTACACTAACCTGAAATGAACACATGCCAACCACCACATAATTACCGCCACCATATGCAATTAGGTTTCTTGAATCCCCACTGTCAAAGGGATTAAATTCTACCACATGCACATAATCTTCACAATCCACAGTGTAGGCAGCATTTCTTGTGGCATCTTGCTTCATCTTGTATGTCAACACTTGAGCAGTTGTAAAAATAAAATAGCCTTCAACTGGACGAGGTCAGGGAACTGTGGATTATAGCACAGACATAGTTAGATAGAATCCACCAAAGTGTCAGTCACTTTCAGAAAATGAATCAAAATAACGACATGGTATCTCAGATGCCACAGACAGCAAAAAAAAAAAAAAATCAAGTACTTCTTTAAATACTTTATGAATATTACCTGCAAAATAAATCATCATATCCTGTTTAGATTAACTAAAAGATAGTGAGTACTTGAAGATGTAACCACTTTAGCAGTGGATATCTTCATAAAAAATTAATGATAGTTAACACTTACAGAGCACTGCTTGCAGGTGCCATGTTAAGGATTTTACTGATACTTGCAAACCTAAGAGGAGGCAAATGGCTCCCATTTTACAGAAGAAATCGAGGCTTTAATAGGTTAGTTAGCTGCCAAGCTCATAAAACGACACTGCATTTGAAATACTTTACTATGTGTTGGACACCAGTGCTAGAGAAGAAAAACAGCCCTCCCCCATGAAGATGACAATATCCGGTAACAGTTATGATTCTGTGTGAAAAGCACAATAGTATCTGGAGAAAGGAGCGCCAAAATGTGTGATATAAAAATGATATTCCTAAAACCAGGCACAAAACTTCAACCAACCTGTTATGGCCTGGTGTGCACCTCTGGAAGTAGCATTCCCAGATGAGACTTAGGGATCTAAAGAGGTGTTCCCCCCGCCCCCTCGCACCCCCGCCCTTAATTGGATGCAGTTGTCCAGAGAATAGTTGGGCTCAGAAACGAACACATAAAGACGTGGTAAGTATTTATGGAGAATCACAGGAATCCCACGTCAGGGAGCCTATAAACCATACAAGTGGGAATCCAGAACTGGACATTTGTTAAGGGCGACCAGCAGGTGGATGTCCTTACTTAGAGGCACAGCGATGTGGGAAGTGGAAAAGATTCGAGATCAGGAAACTCGGTCCCCTTATCGCTTGTTAAACTGTGCCGAGTCTCACTACATTTTCAGGGTTTCACTGTACGGCGGGCTGAACGTGCCCTCTAAAACTGGAAGAGCAGAACAGGGAAGAAACAACTGAAGTACCCGCAAAGAGCCCCAATGCCTCGCTCAGACAGGCAAGTCCCGCGAGACCCCGCTACCACGTCCTGAAGCCCGAGGTCAGAGGGAAGAGAGGTGGGGCACGGCCCCGGAGAGAAGGAACTCGCAAGAATAGTATGGGAGCGCTGGGCAGCCGGTAGCAAAACCCGCGCGAAGCCTCAGGTTCCCTAGCGATACGCACCCGGCCTGTAGGAAACTGGCCAGAGAGAAGCGGGTCTCCACCCGGGCTTGCCGCGGCGCGCGCCTACTCTGCTTCCGGGTCAGAGGGCGGAACCGGCGATTGGCTCCCGAGCCTTCCCGCGAGATTTAAAATATAACTTGCGACGGATTCCTAACAGCTTTGAAACTACAGCCCGACAGTACAATTTTTTAGTCCAGTCTGCACCTACCAGGTCTCTCCCGAGTCAGGTGAGTCTCATGTCTTGCTTGCCTGCCTGTCATACTTTAATTTGTGACTCAGGCTGGGGCTGGTGAGAGATTTTCGGTGACAGCTAAGTGACTGTTTAGTGGCTTTCCTCTGGAACCTGGTTGGGTTTGGGGGTGTTGAAGAATTCACAATATCTAGTGATGAATAGAGCTACAAGGTCCTGAGGGATCATCTGTAGACTGGAAGCCTAGGGCCCGTAGAGGACTACTTAGCTTGATTAGGTTGGCAGGAGACCGCTGTTCTAGTTCCAAGACGTGCGCAGACTCCAGTTCCACTACTTTGCTCTCTTCCTGTTATATTCTCCCAAAGAAAATTTAGGATCTGCACTCTGACGGTGATAGCACCAACGACTGTCTTTTTTCTTTTTTTTAATTAAGTGAATGGCACTAGGTGGATTTTTACTTGTGTCATAGTTTTATGAGGTAAGCTATCTTAACTGTTTTATATTTGAGGAAATTTATGTTGATCAGAGATTTTAAATACCGAAGGACATATATCTTATAAATTGGGGAACCAGGATGTGGGCCCTGAATGTCTGACTCAAAAATTCTTTTACCATCTCACACTCCTCCCCAGTGATTATTTCCTATCTCACAGTTTTTGCTCCAGTGCAGTTTGGAATCCATTTTGTTTGTTTTTTAAACAAGTATTTATTATCCTTGCCACCTTCTACTATTTTTGTATAGTGTGGCCTGACATTCAGAGTGCTTCTTTATCTCATTGATTTCTCATAACCGGCTTCAAGGTATTATTCTTGTTTTCTAAGTGATAATACCTTCAGCTAGGCAGCCAGTTGTAATGCTTATTGCCTAGGCTTATAGAGCCAGCTAGCCGCTGAAAGAGCTGAGACTAGACCAGAATTGGCAAACCAGGGCACTACTTGCTTTTGTGTAGCCAGTTCCTGAGCTAAGAATAGATTTTACATGTTGGAATAGTAGAAACAAAACCAAAAGAATAATATTTTGTGACATGTGAAAATTATAGAAAGTTAATTTCAGTTTCCATAAAGTTTTGTTGAAGTACAGCTATGCTCATATGTTTATGTATTGTCTATGGCTGTTTTCACACAGCAAGGTCAAGTTGAATAGTTGTGACAGAGACTGTATGCCTTGCATTCCGTAAATATTTACTATTTGGTCCTTTCCAACAAGTGTGCTGACCCTTGGAAGAGACTGTTGGCCTTTTTTTTCTTTTTTAAAGCTTTCATTTATTTATATGAGATAGAGAGAGAGAGAAACAGAGAGAGAAAGAGATAGAATGAGAAGTGGAGAGGGGGAGAGGGAGAGAGAGAGAGAGAGAGAAGCAGACTTCCTGCTGAGCAGGAAGTCTGATGATGTAGGGTTCGATCCCAGGACCCTGAGATTATGACCTGAGCCACCCAAGCGCCCTGAGACTGTTGTCTTTTATATGTGTCAGACACTGTGCTAAAAGCTAAACTTGTATTTATGTCATTTACTTTTCACAAAACCCTGTGAGATGAGAACTATTATTATTTTCATTTTCTGTACAAGGAAGCTGAGGCAGAGGAGGTGACATAACTTGGTTTAGATCTCACAGCTAGTAAGGGGTACAGCCAGGATTCAGAAAAGCCCAATTCTTGACTAGTTTTCATTCTTAGCAATGTGAACTCATAGTTTAATTTTTAAAAAAGATTTTATTTATTTATTTATTTAGAAAGAAAGACAGAGAGAGAGAGAGTGGGTGTACATGTGATCATGGAAGAGGGGCAAAAGGGAAAGGAGAGAAAGAATCTCAAGCCAGACTGTGTGCTTTGGAGTGCTGGGTGGGGCTGGATCTCAGGACCCTGAGATCATGACCCGAGGTGATATCTAGAGTGGGTTGTTTAACTGACTGAGCCACTCACATGCTCCAGAACTCTTAATAGTTATAAATAGTACCCTAAATAATTTAATACTGAAGATTTATTTCAGGCAAACTGATCATATCACTGAAGCATTACTTCTTCACTTTTTTTTTTTTAAGAAATGAGGGTGATATTTTGAAGAGAAATACAACTTTTAGCTATTTACTAGTATTTGTATATATGATATGTAGATAAATTTTTTACTTGTATCTTTAAGTTGTATCACTGATGCAACTATGAATTACTGCCTTGTTGAATGTTATATGCCCATCTTCCTGATTGTATAAACCTAAAATACAGAGTAAACATTTGGTATTCTATTTATACCACATGAAAAAGAAAAAGATAACAGATGGAGCTAATAAATGGAATGTGTACAGTAAAATATACCCTAAATGCGATAATGGTATATGAATATCTTGGAGACTAGCATACTTAAAAGAAAGTAGTAAAAAAAACCTTTTAGCAGGTGTGTCTATAAACTCAGAGAAAGGAATTGCTTCCTATATAGACTTAAGTGTATAAAACATTTGAACTACATCCAATTATTTTGAAAGACTTGTCAAGAGAAGTTATGTAACATGGTGATTTAAGAGCACAGCTTATGGAGTTAAGCATCTTGGGTTTAAGTCTGTTTTGCCATTTGCTAGCTGAGTGACATGGGCTGTCACATTCTTCAGATGTAAAATGAGGATAATAATGGACTTTCCTCATTGGACTCTTTCAGAGATTGAGGTAATAAATATTAAGCTTTTATTTATTTATTTATTAAAAAAATTAACATATAATGTATTATTTGTTTCAGGGGTATAGATCTGTGATTCATCAGTCTTAGACAATTCACAGTGCTCACCATAGCACATACCCTCCCCATTGTCCCTCACCTAGCCACCCTATCCCTTCCACCCTTCTCCCCTCCGGCAACCCTCAGTTTGTTTCCAGCAATTATGAGTCTCTTATGATTTGTCTCCCTCCCTGGTTTCATCTTGTTTCATTTTTTCCCTCCCTTCCCCTATCATCCTCTGTCTTGTTTCTCAAATTCCTCCTATCAGTGAGATCATGTGATAACTGTGTTTCTTTGATTGACTTATTTTGCTTAGCATAATACCCTCCAGTTCCATCAATGTCCTTGCAAATGGCAAAATTTCGGGGGGTTTGATGGCTGCATAGTATTTCATTGTATATATATACC
>JAPYYJ010001986.1:0-13435 GCA_028533885.1 Nasua narica | reverse complement strand
TAGGTACCTACGTGCATGTATGAATTAGGTATTTTAAGGACCACCTTCTCCACCAATTTCTACTCTGCTCCCTGTCCAGGACACTGGTCTGTATAGATAAATCAATAGGGGTCCCTTGCCTTGTGGCTTCTAGTTGGATTCAGCCAATGAGAGCCCTGGTAGGAAATAGGAAGGCAAGGGCTGTTCACTCCCCTGGCCCCTTTCCTACTTCTCACTGCAGGTTGGTTATATCCCTCTAAAGGTCATGACATCTGCTGGGTATCCTCTCCATAGAGTTTCTTCTCCAGATTCCAGAAGCCACTTCCTTTCTTTGCCCCTGGAGATCCACAAGTCATAAAGACTGACACTAGCTCAGGGGAACTCCACAATTCCATGTAGCTTTTCTTAACCTCCGCTCACACTTCCCCACTTTCATAAATAGTCCTTTTATTAAACTGCTCCCCCATGACTTTCTTTGCATGTACCCTTTCTTTTTTGTCAGAACCTTAAATACTACTACTACTTTGTGTGTGTCTGTGTGTATCTCATGTGGTTTATATCCACGTATACGCATGGAGATGTACTTACATGTGCAAAGAAAATCTCTAAAGGATCCATAAGAGATTGGAGAATGGGATATATGGTCTGGACTTTTGCTTTTCATTTTGTATATTTTAAATTGTTGCTACTTTTAAAATATCTGGTCATACACATGTAATACATTTGTAATTTCAAAGCAAACTCAAATGGGAAATACATATTTACTACCCTTTTGATGGCACATTAAGGAGGCAAAGAAGTAATGAATACCAGGGAAAAGGAGAGTGATAACAGAAATGCTCATTTGGAACAATGCTATGTGTCTAATGGGAAAGAACGTATCTCTGAAACTGAAGTTTGACAGTTATCAAAGAATTCATCCACTGCCGCATGGATCTATACCATCTTGTTCCAATGACCTGCTTTTAGAAAAGCAGACTTATTTTGAAAATTGGTTTCCAAATAAGCCCTTCCCGCCCACCCCCCCAACCCCCCGCACATCTCATTTGTGGTTCAGATTTGCTACTTTCCATCTTAATTGCACTTTCTGGAAGAACTTTAGATAAGAGTGAAGTCATATAAATGTGCTCATTTAGATTTGATAAAATGTTTAGCCTTTTGTGATTAAAACAAAATAGCCCCTTTTACAGAATTGCAAGATTAACTTTTAGAACTATTTCCAAAGCTTACTAAAACTACTATGAGGCAAAAAAAAAAAAAAAAATACAAATCACTAATGTGGTATTAGAGCCCACAATTAAATTAATTTATAAGGGTTTTAGTGCAATTAAATTTCCTCCAGACCATATCTCTAATGGCGCTTGGTTTTTTACTTAATATGCTTTAAAGCATAATTTACTTTCATTTTTGCAAAGTCATTTAAATATTACAAATATCACTTTTGTACATATTTTCATGGTGACACAATACATTTGCAGTCTATTTAATTTACAACTGATGAGAATAAAATGAAAACTCTTTAAAGACCATACATCTTTTACAACATCCCATTTTCCTATTCCAAGATATTAAGTATATAAGTTATCTGTATTTGCAAGAATGGACTCTTGAAAGAGTAATAAATATTTTAAATGATCTGATTATGAAACTTGAAGAAAATTAAAACCTAGAGCAAAGAAACACATCAGTGATTCAAAGAGCAAAGATGTTTAGGGTTCATCATTTAAGATAATAAAGTATTAGCCTTTAAAATTAAATTTAACAGATCTTTCCCACACTCAAATTAAGGAATACTTAGAGAAGAACATGAGTTATATGTAAGCCTCCAAATTACAATACAACTTATTCATATACTTACATACAAGGTAGCTAAAGATCTCAAAACACATTAAGGAGACTTCATAGTCACAGCTAATGAGCAAAGCTTTTAGGACAATTTTTCATGCTCCCAAACCTAGATATGTAGGATCTATGCTAGAAAATATTCAATAATACATAGCTAACTAGTTTGTCAGCCAAAAGAAAGAGACACACAGAACTCGTCCAAAGCATTTTTAGCTGAGGATATCAGCTAAATTCAGATGTCACTCTTGCTACAAATGTGGGGCACAGTGGTGATATATTTGACAAAGGAGAAGCAGATGTAACTATGGAAATCACAACTTTAATTGACAACAACATGGAAATTCAGAAGTATAACAAGCATCACAGATAGAGGTGACAATTATTCAGAAATAAAAATTAAATGTAAGCTTTATTATAAAGAAAAAGAGTCTATTTTTCCTCTCTGGATATTTCCTACTACTCCAGAAATGAGAACAAGGATGGAAAGAATATTTTTCTCATTAATGAAAACTGGACAAAAGAACAGCCAGGACATTCCTACCTGGTTTCCAGATGAACTGATTATCCTTTTTGCCTTCCAAATGAGCTGCATGGGACAGCAAGAGAGAAAGTAATAAAAATAGCTTCCTCGGGCTCCTCCATAACCAGCAAGGGACAGCCAGATTACCCTTTGAAAACATTCTTCTGATTTTCAGTCTCTTGAGTTGCCTATTCCTAAAAAAAAAAAAAAAAAAAAAAAAAAAAAAAAAAACAGAAACAAAAAAAAGGAAAAGAAAGAAAGAAAACCAGATAAGTTTCTTCTGTTCAGAAATTATAAAAACTCACATTGACTGCTGGAACCTTTATCGTGATGACATTACAAATTTCCCATTACCATACAGAGAGTACATATACTATTAATATTTTAAGATCAAGGGTTCATTAGCCGTGCTTTCGATCCTTACCTGAGGAAACCAGGACTGAGAAACTCTCAGTCCTAAGGACTCCACAGTCCCCCAGTCCATCTACTTTTGTTTGTAAGAGCACGGTTCCCCAATACCTAGTCTATTCCCTCCTTCATCTTAGCTAAACTCCTGAGGAGCTCACGATTTGGTAAGAAACATGCACACACAGCAAAGTCCAAAATAGGGCAAAGAATGCACTAACAGTAGTATTAAGAAAGCGAAATGGAAAGACTGAGGGGGGTGCAAATAGATCTTCCGTGGTGAGAAAAAAAGAGAGGGAAATCTCATACAAGGTAATATCTGAGAGAAGCCTTAGGAAAACCAAGGCTTAAAGGAACCAGGAAGGGCACTTGAAGCCTCAAGAACTCAGTGCTGACATGCATTTTGTTTTTGGGGGACTGGTGTGTGGACCTGTGGCTGCTGTGAAGGAGGCAAAGGGGAGGGAGGAATGGAGAGGTTGGGGATCACATTATAAAGAGCCTTGAATATCATGTGAGTGAGTTGGGCTTCATCCTGTAAATAACAGCAATAAGAATTCTAGGAGAGCAAATGATTTTTAAATAACTGACCTTAGTATGCATCACGGATTTATGGCAGATGAAGCTAGACAGGATACTAGGCAAAGAGTCCAGGCAAGAACTGACCAAAGGATCTGGGGAGATCTGAAATACGGTGCAGCAGCCAGATTCGGTTAACATTTGGATGGGATATGAGCACGAGAAGACAACGAAGACAGCAAGACTGCCAACTTACATGACCGAACAGATGGGACCCCTTTACCAAAGGAGAAAAGGGGAAGAGGGGCAGGTTTGAAAAGAAAGGCAGAGTTTCTTTTAGAGAATATTAAGTCTGATGTGCCTCCAGGATATCCAGGTGGTTTCCCAAATGATAAGAAAAGTCTGCCTAGGGGCACCTGGGTGGCTCAGTTGGTTGAGCATCTGCCTTCGACGTAGGTGGTGATCCCAGGGTCTTGGGATCGAGCCCCATATCGGGCTCCCTGCACCATAGGGAGCCTGCTTCTCCCTCTCCCACTCCTCCTGCTTGTGTTCCCTCTCTTGCTGTGTCTCTCTCTGTCAAATAAATAATCTTTAAAAAAAAAAAAAGAAAGAAAAAAGAAAAGTCTGCCTGGAGCTAAGGAGACTGGAGAGGATTTGCTACAGTGCGTGTATGGGGAAATGGATTAAGAGACATAGGTGGAGGTGGAGGAAAGGACTGAAGAGTTAAAGGCTATCAAGGGTAGAAATTATTGTCCTTACATATTTACCCACAAGACTGCTAAAAGCAGGGAGCAAATCTGACTGTGAGCTTCCTAGTGACCAAAGAAAGAGGCAGCTACTAAAGCCCTCATGTATGTAGGAGAAAATTCTATCTCCTTTTGTCATATTGTTTTAGGAGGAGCCACTGCTTGGCTCTCAAGCACTTATGGACTTTACCCCAGGAGTCCTCATAAACACAGATGATGTGCCGAGCCATGTGCTGAACACAGCCCTTCATCAGATAAAAGAAACAGTGGCAAGCCATATACAGTGGACTGCCTCTCCTGGAACACTCCGAGGACACAGTGGGAAAGTACACATTAGTAAAAAAAAAATTCTACCGGGGAGTCAAGCAGTGAGGCTCAAGTGCACAGCTCTCTGACAGTCTGCCTGGATCCAGGGATGAAGACTGTGCTTGGAAAAGCAACCAAAACCTTTTCTTAAAATTCTGTATTGCATACCAACCCCAAAAAGCATCAAAGTGGAGTGATCTGGCTGAAATAAGATTGTGCTCTCTTGCTTGGCTGCTCCCAAGACCGGCCCGTTAAGACTATTTCATGGAACTTTTGCAGCATTGCTGGACGGGATTCAAAAACCTCAGGCCTAGAGAATTGAACTGGCTACATTTCTTTGTAGCAAATATCCAAGATATGATTTGCTGCAACTGTGCTTTTGCAACATTGATATTAATTTTAGTTTATTCTAAGGATAGAACTTTTGGTAAAAATAATTTATTCTTAGGGTAGTTGATCCTAAGCTAGTTCTATTACTATTAATAAACGAATTGGCTGGCAGGACCAGCTCTCTACTAAGAAAACTTCTTTTATACCAGGAAATCACCAAGGTATAGGAGGGGACTTTGTCCATCCCCATCAGTGACAGACATGTATCCAGCATTATCTAAAAACATTTAAATCATTCATATGTAAACTAAAGAGAAGGAGGACCAAAGGTTATTTGCTACCCTCTAAATAGCTAAGGCAGGAAGCCAAAAAAGATTTAAAAGAATTAAGAGTCCCAGTGAGACTGCATGTAAGCTGGAAATGATTAGTCAAAAATTCATACTTAAATATTTTGAATTTTGCATCGATCTGTGAAATTTTACTTTCAAAATAAAACAACAACAAAACCCACACAATTACCTGAGTAGAGGCTGCTGTGAGCCCTGATTTCCTTTTAGGCTTCTTTACTGTTCTAGAACCCTGTGCTGACTCTGTAAAGGGATCCAAGTTCCTTTTGTGTTCACCTAAGCTAGCGGCTGACCCCTGAGCAGAGTGACTTGGGAGCCTACTAGATGCCTACAGTCACCATATCTTCTAGCTGCCACTGACTAATAAGGATAGTACCAATAGAAATCTTAGGCTGATCTTAACAACAACAACAAAATCTGAAATATAAATCTCGGAGAATGAACAAATGCATTTCAATTTATGATGCTACAACAATCTTACTCCTAGAAACACTGACACATTTTTACTATCTGTATTATCAATAATTCTATAGAATTACCTCCCTTTCCACAAGAAGCTTAGGGACAGAGGATGGGAAAGGGACAGAGGATGGGAAACTAGATTCAGTGAAGCTTCTACCATTTGCCACGCTGCATGTGTTAGACATATAAGTAAAATGAGAATCTCTGCCGAGTTGATGGACAGCACAGGATGGAATGTGAACACAGGTTTGTCTTACTCCACTAGCCTGTGTTACCTTTCTTCCAAATGCCTGAAACTTTACTCAATTATCCCTTCAAAGACACTAGGAGTCATCCTTATATCCAGTACTTGAAAGGCCACACAAGAATTCACAATAAAGAGGGGAAACAACGAAACAATGAAAGATTCCACTCCTCTATTTGTAGAACATAAATGGAAAAATGCTGTAACTACGATAAAAAATAATATATTATGCAGGAAACATGTGCTACCCACGAATGCATGAATAATTTACATCACGACCAGCGTTTAGTTTCTAAATCAACTTATTTACTATATATCTTAGCATCCAAAATATATTTGCAAGGTTAGCTCTAAACTGATGAATACTAAGAAAAATAAGAAAATAACAGTTTCTCCTTTTAGCCTTAGTTTTCTAATCATTTAAAGGCCATTCAAACTATGAAAAATGTCTTACACTTTATACGCATTTCATTTCCCTTTAAATGTATTCTTACCATTGAAGTCCTTGAATATTTAAAAGGCACAGAACTTTAAAAAAGGAGAAGAAGAAGAAGAAAAGAAAAGAAAAGCTGTTCCAATTTGCTCTCAGCCTGCGGGAACAGCAATCAAAGGGAGGAAAGCACACTTGACCACGCACATCTCCATAGCGCCATCTCATGGCAACTTGCGGACAAGATGGCTCCATAGAGAAGACTGAGTAACCGGCTGGAGGGGAGGAAGCCCGAGGTTGAGACCCACCCGACCGACAGGTCCACTCAGCTGACTCAGCTGATGGCCACTCCAACTTGACATCCACTACAAGTGATCGTGAACTAAAGAGTACTGGAGAAACCACAGAAGTATTTGCTTTTTCTCAGCTCTCCGCCTGATTTCTGACTGCAACACTGTGCATTCCATTCCATCCTTGCTAATCTATCAATATACAAAATACTGGTCTATGTCCCTAAATTATTCCTATCTTCCCTCATTTCAGAGATGAGGGAAGTGAGGCATGGAGAGTTAAGTGACCAGCCCAAAGTCACAGAGGTAGTAAGTCCTTTGCAAGTGATTTCAATGGCCTTCCTCCCCAACAAGAGAGAGGAGGATCATAACCTGATACCAAAGCAAGTAATTTTTCATAACCCTGAAAATGGAAATGCTTTATAGCCCTGTGTAGGGTCTCTCAGCAGCTCATGCAAGGCAATTTACATATCATTTCCCTCCATCCTAATATAATACTATGAGCAATTATTCCTATTTTTCAGATATAAAAGACACTGATCATTTAGGATGTTAAATAATTACTCCAAGGTTACCTCAGCCAGAAAATGTCAAAGCTGGATTACAAAATGGGCCTGACACCACAGCCCCGGTCTGGTTATTGCATCACATGTGGTGACCCTGGCAGGTCACCTGGCCTCAGTCTCAGGGTCCTTATCTACAAAATGAGGAGGACAGTCATCTCCTAACCTTTAGGGGGCAAGGATGGAATCAAATAATAGGTGGAAAATACTTAGATGGGGACCAGCCAGAGAATGAGTGCTTGCTAAATAAAGGTTGCCATTGTTACTACTGTCATTATTCTCTCAAAATTCAGAAAAACTCTTACTCTAGCAATATTTACAGAACAGTGTGAATGCAATCCTGCCCTGCAGCAAAGGAATGAGAGATGATTTTTTTTTTCAACCGCCAAATCTTGTGACTTTGTGCTGTATCTGAAGAGCTAAAAGCACTCCATACCAAGAGCCCCATTAAAGATTCACACTGACCCTGTGAAGGAGAAAACAGGAATTATCATCTCTATTTTATGAGAAAGTAACCTCTGGCCTCATGATGACATGATGTTTAGAAACTTCCTCGAGCCTTTTAACCACCAGCCTCTTCCTCCATGCACCTCGCTCTGCAGAAACCTAAATTATGTCAATATAAGCATGAGGTATCTGCAAGCATTTCGAAGAATATACAATCACGTGGTCTTTGGTTTTCTATATTAACAAAAATTGCAGTAGGCTGTATCACGTAATGAGGCCACAGAAAGTTCTGCACAAAGTCCACACAAATATTTTACATCTCTGAACAAACTTTTGCCACAGGACATGAGAGAAAAGAAGACTTGATACCAATTTGCCAAAACCTTCAAAATTGCATCTTGGTAGCTGTGGTAGATGTTATTTTATAAATACATACATATATATAAAATGGTTTGGGTGTCAAACCGGTGTTTTGACCAATGGTTTGGGTGTCAAATATAGTTTTATTCTCCAATAAAAATATAAATATAAAACCCCAAAGGAAAAAATGTGACGGTGTGGTTCTTTGCCCTCGGCTTCTTTTCCATTATCCCTTCCTGGAACACAGATATGATCCCTGGAGGGACCAGAGCCATGTTAAGCCTATGATGATGAAACTGCCCACTACAGATGATGTAGTTGGGGATGGAGAAGACTGAGACTCAGATGTCATAATGGAGCTGCAACTGTCCTAGATTATCAATCTCTGAACTTCCTACTTTGTTAAAGAAATAAATCCACCGTTTTGTGTATTTTCTGTCACATGAGCTGAAAGCAACTCTAATTCCTATAGTACCCATGTCCCTACATGCAGTGGGTCTATTGATAGGTAGACCTATTTGAATGTGTGCCTCTGTCTATGACCTCTACAGGTAGAAACATATGTCCTGCATGATTCAAACAACACATTAAAACTCCCTGTAAACCTGAATGTGGATATCCCTGTTTCTAAACAGGTGAGCTTGGTTTATCTCCCATACTGACCACTTCCAGTAATACACACATTATTCAAAGAAAAGTCACTGCATCTGTTGTCATGTTTCATAAGAATCATTATAGTACAGAAAGAGTGCTTAACATGTGATAAACTATAAATAAAGGAGAACGTTAGCCATTACTCTGGTAAGCTGCCCAGATTCCCCAATGAAAACAAATCCACTAATACATAGTCTCATTTAGGAACACATTTATGCAGCTATCCCCCGTGCTGCTGTCAGGCCCTCCCTAATTCTGAAGGTATTATGGACACATTTTATAATTTGAGAACTACCTTGTCATCACCTCATGGAAGACCATCTATTACCTCATGGAATCAGGTCCTTGTTACCCCTTGTGTTCCTGGTTGTTGCATGAACCTTCCAATTCTTTCTTAATCACTTTTTTTCACTTGGGGCAGGGACACTGAACATTTTTACTTCTCGCTGGCTGCTTCTCAACCCTGTTTTCTAGAATTCCCTCTTATTTTGACCTCTACGTTGACTTATCTTTGACTCTATCCTCAGACTCCTTTTTTTCCCCTTCCTTCCCAAGTCATCTTACTTAGTCCCCCAGCATTAAATGCCACTCTTCACGTTCCTATTTTCTTATATTCATCCCCATATCTCCAGTCCTGATTTGTTCCCTAAACTCATGCATCCAATTTACTGCTGAACATCTCCACAGGGGTGTCTGATAAGCAACTAACATGTAGCACACATAACAAAGCTTGGGATTTCCCTATGTAGCCTGCAGCCCAGTTCTCCCCTTGGTGTCCCTGTCTCAAAAACGGTATCACACACACTTTACCAGACAAGAAGCCCAGGAGTCATCCTGAAATCCTTCCTTTTTCTCATATCTGAAAACCAATCCATCAGCAAACCTATTTGGTAACACCTTCATAAATCTGACCGGTATCAGACCACCTCCTATCTTTGCCACTACCTTCCTAGTACCAGCCACCATCATTTCTCACTGGGCTACTGTATCAGTCTCCTAACTGGTTTTCCTGCTTTCACTTTTTTTTTTTTAAAGATTTTATTTATTTATTTATTTATTTATTTATTTATTAGGAAAGAGAGAGAGTGAGAGAGAGCATGAGAAGGGAGGAGGTCAGAGTGAGAAGCGGACTCCCCATGGAGCTGGGAGCCCTATGTGGGACTCGATCCCAGGACTCCGGGATCATGACCTGAGCCGAAGGCAGTCGCTCAACCAACTGCACCACCCAGGGGCCCCCCTGCTTTCACTTTTGATTGCCGTCTATGCATTCTCCATAGAAAATCCAGGATAAAACTTAGGAAAGAAAAATACACTGCCCTCCTTAAAATTCTCTCATGGCTTCCCATCATGGAATAAAGTCTAAAGATTCTGCTGGTTGGATTTTTGTTTCCTCCCCTTCTTACTAGTCTCCATTCACTCTTCTGGCCCAGACATGCTGGCCTCTTTCTTATTCCTCAAGGATGCACCTTCTCAAGGTCCTTATAGCACTGTTCTTTAGGTATCCACATGGCTTGCTTTCTTACTTCATCATTCTCAAAGGCCTTTCCAGACCACCATCTGTTCACCATAGTTGAAATCAATCTATCCTCTTGACATTTTTTCATTCTTTGTAACACTTAGAAAGGATCAATACTTGACAATCTAGTACATAGTGGTTTTATTTTTTTTTTTTAATTTTCATTTCTTCTAGTACCATCTGCACACTTTATCTTGTTCATTTCCGTTATATCTCCAGTGCCTTGTATATAGCCTGGGAAACAGTAGATGCTCAAAAAATACTCAATACTCATCATACTAGGAGATGTTTAATAAATAAGTGAATGAATGAAAGAATGAATGAATTACTGAGTCTACATTTGTAATTTTTTTTCTAGTTAAGTCTTCTTGATGGTGGACTATAATTTTGATAAACGGGCTTTAGCATATAAGGGCAAAAAGACAGCTAGAGAAGCCCATCTACCTGAAAAATTAGATTACTTTGAAATATAATAAAATATTTCTAAAAATCCCAACATTTGGAACATATGCAGCATGTCTAAATACACAGGTAATAGGGTCTTATCCAGCACACAGAAGTATCTGCTGCAAATTTAAGAGACAACTAAAAGTGCTGACTCTCAGGGCACCTGGCTGGCTCTGTCAGAGAAGCATGCAATTCTTGATCTCAGAGTCCTGAGTTCAAGCCCCACATTGGGTGTAGAGATTACTTGAATAAATATTTAAAAATAAGTAAATAAAGGTGCTGATTCTCATTTTAAAAGAATCATATTTCCGTGTTTTTAGAGGGAAAAAACATCACTTACTCTTTTTAAAGTGCAAATGGCTCCCAAACATAAAGTTTTATGCCTCCTAAGGGAAGGGAATAAAATTATGAAACCAATAAAAACAAAATTTATCTAAAAGGAATGGTTTCTAAAAATGTATAGTTTCTTGGGGCATCTGGGTGGCTCAGTGGGTTAAGCGTCCAACTCCTGATTTCAGCTCAGGTCATGATCTCAGGGTACTGGGACTGAGGTCCGCATGGGCTCTGTGCTCAGCAGGGAATCTGCTTCTCTCTCTTCCTCTCTTTCTACCGCTCCCCCCACTCGCACGCACTCTCAAACTCTCTCTCTCTCAAATAAATGAGTAAATCTTTAAAAAAATGTACAGTTTTCTATTTGTGATCATAGGACCTACCTTGCATTATTTTTTTTAAGATTTTATTTATTTATTTGACAGAGAGAGATCACAAGTAGGCAGAGAGGTATGCAAAGAGAGAGGGGGAAGCAGGCTCCCTGCTGAGCAGAGAGCCCAATGCGGGGCTCTTTCCCAGGACCCTGAGATCAGGACCTGAGCCGAAGGCAGACTTTAACCCACTGAACCACCCAGGCACCCTCCCTACCTTGCACTATTAGTCAACAACTACCATCACTACTGAATGCTGCTCTGCTTCCATAAATGATGTTGTCAGGATCCTAACGTTTGCATTTAAAGCAAAAAAGGAAATCTTTGATTATAACATATAGCTGTTCATTTAATTTTAATGGTTACTATAACTTATCTAGTTTACAGACAAATGGAAATTATTTAAATTTAGAACAACAGGCTGTCTCTGAAATAACATTCATCAGATTTTCAATAGGCCAATGGGAAACTGTATGTTATGAATTTCTCTTGGTTCGAGTTTTTGAATTCTTTCTTCTGTGCCCAGTAATTTAATAATTGTGAAATCCTGAAAATCATATGGGTTATGGAGAATGGCTGAAAAATTCCTCTTACTTCATAAGTAAATTACAAACATCCTATTCCACATGCCCCCAAAATGAGAATACTAGAAAAAGCTCTATATGGTCTATGTTTAAGTCCTCAGATGAAGACTCTTTTTTTCATGTAAAGTATGAAAAAATGAAAATTAAGCAGTTTAATGGAAAGAATATAAAAAAACATAAGGTAGTCACCGAAGAAAAAATAAAATCTATATAACCTTTTTGGAGGAGCTTAGGTTAATTACAGAAAGAAAATGCATTCAATTTGAAAGTGTTAAATTCTAGAAAGAGTAATAAAGTTAGTACAATCAGTTCTGTAGGTATATTTTTTTTTAATTTTTATTAACATATAACGTATTATTTGCCCCAGGGTCCATGTCTGTGTTCTGTAGATATTTTAAGAAATGAAACAGTCACCTAATGGTGTTAGTCTACAGTCCATTATGCTTAAAGGTACAGGAAAGAATTTGATCATCTCTTTTTACCAAATTTTGTAAATAAGTAAATATATATTTTAGTATGTTTTATATACATATGTTTTATATAAATGAATGGAGAGAGTGACTTTCGTGTGTGTGTGTAAGGTTATATTTAACAATTACTCTGAAGAGCTTTATAAGAATTCAGTATAACTAGAATGTGTGAACAAGATAACTTCCTCTTCTCAAATACTATTGACCTTTGAAATTAAAAAATACTTAATTACTCATTAATATTTTCTGCAATGTAAGATTCTAAATATTTAATGTCAGGAGAATTATCCAGTTAAACTGTAAATATAGTTCTGTGTTCTCTTCATTAATTATGCATCTACTATTGCAAAGGAACTTATTGAAATATGTGTCCACAGTTGACATAAAAATAGTAACATGTTTATAAGCCTGTAAAGTTTTCTAGCAATCTCTCCCATTATCTTTTATATGTTTTCATTTATTATGGTTAGGCATTGACCATTAATGGGTTGTACATTAGATTCAGAAGATTTGATAGAATTTACTCTCATACTTTCTCATCTCATACTTCCCAAAAGAATGGAGTAATATCTGAAACAGAACATCCCAAAATAAGTGGAAATGCAAAAGGTGTTTTTAGAGTCTTCTTTTATTGTATAAACCTCAAAGAAAGTTGTAAGAACATGCTTATCCAATGGAAAACAGATTATATGCTTTCTTCTAGTAGTTCCGGGGGGGTTTCTTTTTAATTTTATTGTCTCTAAATGTTTTAAATATATCAACAAAGCCTGAAGGCAACTTCCTCAAAATACATTTCATTTTACCATTTTCCTACCTTAAAAAATGCAATACATTTATTTATCAATACTATCTACCTTCAATTTCACAGAAACAGGCAGAAATTGACAATACTGAATAGAAAGGCATTCGTCATCTTCATGTACTATGTTACACTATTAATGTGCATCTTCTTACATACACACACACACAGACACACACACACACACACACACACACAAATACTTTTAAAATGATAAAATGATCAAAATGCAAAAGCAAGACTTTCAAAGAGTGATTTCTCTCAGAGAAAGAATACAAGTTCATTGGGTACCCTGGCAATTTGCCACTGGAAATTTTACATTTAGAAGTTTAATTACAAACTTAGATAAGTGGATTATAATGAAAGATATCTCTAGTAAGGGAGCCCAGACAGATGCATCATGAATGCATTAAAGAAAACACTAGAGAGGGAACTTTCCATCAGCAGAAAGATTTTAATTAAACAGCAATAGGA
>JAPYYJ010001985.1:0-13437 GCA_028533885.1 Nasua narica | reverse complement strand
AAGGCGTGACTGAAGCAAACCCTGCGAGAAATCTGTTCCCTCACTGACTTATTCGTCAAGGGTATGCTCTGACCTCGAAGAGTCCTTGCTTTGGGAGGGAGTAAATATACAGGGATGCTTACATCCCCTATGGTAGGTGGCAAAATAGAGGTGTGGACAAAATGCCCTGGCTATATCCAAGGGAGGGGGAGCTAACTTGTCCAAGAGGAGTGAAAGAGAGCTTCAGGGAGATGAGCCGGGATTCACGGGATGAAGAGGACAGTGCCTGAGAGCAGGCCTGTGGGGGGGATCGCTGTTAGAAACCAGAGCTGGGAATAGCAAGCTGAGGAAGTCAGGTGATCGGCAGTGAGAAAGCAAGTAGACCTAAGAGCTCCCGTGCGTAGCTGCTGTGTGCTATGGGGCAGGTCCAGAACTGTTGTCCTCGCCATCCAATAATCCTTCCTTGATGGAGGAGGAAACATGCACAGCCAAGTTAAGGAACTTGCCTAAGGTGGCACAGCTGCACGTGGTAAAGCGGAGCTTCCAACCCGCCCAGGGGCTCCTGCACTGGTCTCCCCTGCAGACAGCGCCCCCTTTACCTGGTTGAGAGGCCTGCAGCCAACTCCGCCCCCCCCCGCTCCCCCCCCCCCCCCCGCCCCCGGGACAGGACCAGCTGCATTGGCCCCCTCCCCTGGCAACTCAGTCTTTCCAACTCTTCGCATGGTATCAGTGCAACAACCGGCCCCGCTGGCCCCGCTCACCGTGTGTCCGCGTAGGATGGACACACGCATGTGTAGGACTGATGAGCTGTGGGGGGAAGAGAAATGGGTTTTTCTCTGGGCCGTCCGGTGCTTCTGTTGTGTGGGGATCTGAGGCGTCTCGGAGGAGCCGCTGCAGAGGAGAGTGCCCGGGCCACCCTGCCAGGTGACGGTGAGGTCCGTGACAGATGACGATGGAGAGCGAATGCCCGCAGCTGGAGCCGCGTGTCTCCCTCCTGCCCTTTGCTTCTCCCACCTGTGGCCCGCCCAGCTCTTGTGCAGAAGCTGCGCTTGAGCTCCCTTGGCCGGAAGTAGACGCTGGGCCGGTCTTAGCTTTCGGGGGCGAGCTCAGCTTGCAGACGCACCCTGTCGAAGCTGAAGATCACTTGTTGAGGATCCTTTGTCAGAGTCAGAAACGAGACTCCGTCCCTCGCAGGCAGGCTGTTTGTTGTTTCCTGAGCCATGATTATTGTCTACCTGGAGGGCATGGTACCACCTTGGCGTCTGTGGCTAGGCACCAGGGAAAGCACGTCTACGATGTTGGAAATAAAAGGACGGCCCCGCAGCCTCCCCCCCACCCCCCTGTTCCCGCCCCGGCTGGAACTTAGGCTGGTTCACATCCACTGAGCAGCATTGTGAACCCCTTCTGTCTAGAACACAAGATAGTTTGGGGACATTTCTGTATTTTCTTTTCCCAACAGCCAGATAGACATGTCTGCTCAGCTGCATGGAATCCTCCTCCCCTCCTTAACGCTTTGGGCTGCACACCCATCAGATAAAATACTCGGGGCATGAGCTTCCTGGCGGGTCCGTCTGAGCTGCACTCACATTTATTACTGAGCTCTCTTTGGAAAGTGGCGTGTTCGGAGAGGCAGGAAGGATAATATATGTCACCTACAGTGCCCGGTCTGCTCGGACCAGTCCATTCTCATTCCGAGTTGGGCTACTGGAAAGGACGCAGGAGATAAGCGGAGCAGTGATTTACAAGGCGTACTCTCTTGTTCTCCTCTGGCTCCCGTTCCCCTTTAAAATTCCTTGGCACTCCGCTGCGGGGGCATGTGCTTCCATATATCCCGCAGCTCCCGGGACTGAATGTGGCTCTTGCGCTTCAGAGAGGCTCTGATTAGGAAGCCACGCCCCCGACTTCCAGCTTGCGCTTGTCAGAGTCAGAACGGGGCCCCACAATCCATGACAAGGATTCTGCAAAGGGGGGCGGGGGGATGTTTAGCATCAATAGCATCAAGGTTGAGGACTGCGCCAAATTTGGCAAAATGGCAGAAGGGAAAGACGTGGATGATTTTTTTTTAAAGATTTATTTTAGAGAAAGTGTGTGAGTTGGGGGGGTAGGGCAGAGAGAGTAGGAGAGAGAGAATCTCAAGCAGATTCCCCGAAGAGCATGGAGCCCCACCCCGGGCGATAGATCTCAGAACCCTCAGGTCATGACCTGAGCCGAAATCAAGAGTCGGTTGCTTAACTGATTGAGCCACCCAGGTGCCCCCAAGAATCGGATAATTTTTTTAAAATTTAAAATTTATTTCTTGTTATAAAAGTAAAAGATGTGTGTGGTTTCTTTGAAAGAAAAACAATACAAAAGAAAGGGGTAAAATATAAAGTAAAAACCTCTTGTCCCTCTTGTCCCATGAGGAAATAAGTATATTCCTCCATGAATATCTCACTCGTGCATAGGCCTGTTTGGATATATATGCCTGCCCTTTGGTGACTTTTAAAAAAGTTCAAATCTGATCACAACAGACTACTATTTGTTCTGCGCTTTATTTTCGCTGAATTTTTTTCTTGGAAGTCTTTCCATCGTAAGGGATAGAGCTTAGCCTTCTGTTGTAAATGGTCACGTGGTATATACAATAGTGATTGTGTTTAATTTCAGTTTTCTTCATTTGGTTTCTGTTATCTCTCTTGATGCAATCACTGTTCTCTCTCTTTCTCTCTCCCTCTCTCTTCTGTCTGAATATATTTGTAAGGTAGATGCTGAGAAGTGCAAGAGCCAGCTCAAAGACCACGTATACTTTTAATTTTGACAAATATCGCCAAATTACTTTCCTTAAAAAAGGCTACTGATTCATCCCCCACCCTGACAAGAGTGAATTGTACCACACGGAGACTTTCATTTCCCAGATGGTGCATGTCTGCCTTGAATGTGGCCAGTCATCTCCCATGTATTTATTGGCCCCTTGTTTTCTCTTGGGATATTTGCTCTTTTTCTTACTGGTTTTCAAACCCTTTGAAGGTTAAAGAATTTGACTCTCAGACTCTGCTACACATGCTAGAAATACTTTTTTCCCTAATAGGCCCTTTGTAGTTTGACTTTCACTTATCGCATTTTTGCCTATTAGAAGTTAAAATATATATAATTTCAGATTTATCACCTTTTTTGTTTCCTTTTTGACTTCTAGGTTTTGTGTCTTGCTTAGCAGGTCTTTTCTCCACTTCAAAATTGTAGTCAGAGGGCGCCTGGGTGGCTCAGTTGGTTGGGCAACTGCCTTCGGCTCAGGTCATGGTCCCGGAGTCCTGGGATCGAGTCCCACATCGGGCTCCCAGCTCCACGGGGAGTCTGCTTCTCCCTCTGACCTTCTCCCCTCTCATGCTCTCTCTCACTGTCTCTATCTCAAATAAATAAGTAAAATCTTTAAAAAAAAACAACAAAAAACAAACCAAAAAAAACAAAATTGTAGTCAGATAATCTAAAATTTCCCTTCAGTCCTTGAACAACTTAAAAGCCAATGTTACTCTGGCCAAAGAGAGTGGCATATTGAGACCTACCCTGAGACTTTAATTTTTCATGTGGGCAGTCCACTGGGATCACTTATCAAGAAAGCTTTCCCTCTATTAACCTTTGTTAGGATGGATTTTCTTTTAAAAAAACTTGATTGTTTTCTTTGCTCCAAATTGGAGGAGTCCTTTAGATGTAACTTCCCTGAAAGTTCATTCAGGGAATTAATTAAGTTAATTAAGTACTTACTGAGATTCTGTTGTGGTTAATACCTTGCTAGGCTAGATGCTTCACAGGATTAAAAAAAATGGAATATTCTGAAACCTCATTAAGTATACCCAGTAGAAGAAGGTACCTGTACACACAACCCAGGCATGAAGGCACGGAGTAATGAAGGTCTTTAGAGTACCACAGAAAGTCATGTGGCTTCAGAGAAAAGAGCCATTACATACGGCGTGGGGATCAGGGAAGAGTTCTTTATTAAAGCGACATTTGAGATGGGCCTTGATGAACTGGTTGGCTTTTCATGGGTGAAGATGCTGAAGAAAGGCATGAAAAAGAGTCCCCTGTAACTTGAAACTTGTACATTTGTCCCAGGTGGAGTAAGTGGTCCCCGCTGCTGAACCCTGGGGAACGCATAGGAGAGCAACGAGGAAGGAGCTCAAGGGCAGGCCCCAGGTCATCTTGGGAAAGAGCTCGAAGGACTTTACTTTCCACTTAGCAAGCAACGGGAGCCACTAACATTTCTGGAGCCATAGGAGAAGGAATAGCTTGGAAGGGTGAAATAGTTGAGGGCCGAAAAGTTCGTCATTAATTGCAACTTTTCTGTGGGTAAAGAAAGGAAATGCTGAATTTAGGGGTAGCAGTCGTAAAGGGGAAAAACAGACCCGAACAATATTCTCAACATGGAGTCTGTGGGCGGTCATGGGAGTTGAAGGAAAGAAACATAAAAAGTGACCATGATTTCTGGCCTTCATTCAACTCACTCTTCTCACACATGAGGACCCTGTGTATGTCACCCTCGGTGAACCACCCAGAGCAGAGCAGTTGGTGGGACAGAAATAGAGAATGGGAATATAAGTAGAGAAATGAAGAGGAGGGGTGTGATGGGGCTCCCTAATGACTTTGACTTCAGGTCTTAAAACTGAGTGTTCAGTAGTTATCAGTAGTTCCGTAATTATCTCTAGTTATTTCTGGTGGTGTTCTCTTTTCTTTTTCACCAGTGTTTACTACTGAGTGATGCAGGGGAAAAAGTAACCTGTTAATTAGAGTTTTAAATGGGCTGCAGGGGTGGATTTTAGCCTCTAGAATCCGTGGCTGTCTGGTGCATCCACGATACAAAAAGGAAGCTGATCAGCCTGGTGATCAGAATAGCTCTTTGCTTTCTGAAGTTGCCTTAGTTTTCTCACCTGGCAAAACAAGGCTCTGTCCCAGCACAGTTTTCCTTTGTTTACCACCGTGGGTCATAACTCGGGTAGGGCTTGATTAGGTGGTCCTCGCTTGGGGTTGTGACATGAGGCTGACATGGCAGTTCTATGGACTCCACCGGCCTGGACAGGCAAGATGGCCCACTCACATGGCTGGCAGCTGACCCTGGGCCTCAGCTGAGATCGCACCCGATGGCACTGACCAAGTGACTGAGTATAGTCTTTCCAATATGGCGATTTCAGAATGGGTAGACTTCTTGCATGGCACTTGGCTTCCCTCAGAGCAAGGGTCCTAAAAAACGTGGTGAAGCCTGTATGGCCTTTTTTTTTTTTTTTATAAAGTGAGAGAGAGCATGAGGGGAGAGAAGGTCAGAGGAAGAAGCAGACTCCCTGCGGAGCCGGGAGCCCGATTTGGGACTCAATCCCAGAACCCAAGGATCATGACCTGAGCCGAAGGCAGTTGCCCAACCAACTGAGCCACCCAGGTGCCCTGTATGGCCTTTTCTGATCTAGCCTCAGAAGTTGTTGGCATTGGGACGCCTGGGTGGCTCAGTTGGTTGAGCGGCTGCCTTTGGCTCGGGTCATGGTCCCCGCGTCCTGGAATCGAGTCCCACATCGGGCTCCTTGCTCAGCGGGGAGCCTGCTCCTCTCTCTCTGCCTCTGCCTGCCTCTCTGCCTGCTTGTGTTCTCTCTCTGTTAAAGTAAAATAAATAAAATCTTAAAAAAAAAAAAAAAGAAGAAGTTGTTGGCATTACTCTCTCTATGATCCATTGATAACAAGAAAGTAAGGCCAGACCAGATTCAAAAGGAGAGCATGTAGACTCTACCTACTGACTATGGGAATGTCAAAAAATTTGAATTATGTTTTTAAACTTATACAATATAGCAGTGCTGGCTACTTCTTTAAGGCTATTTTGGGGATTAACAATCCTTAGAACAGCTCCTGACCAGTAACTGTTTATGACAGTGATGGTGGCGGTAGTGGTAGTGACAGGGACGATATTGATGGTGACGAGTCACTGCATTACCCTTCTGCAAAATATCTTTTATTATTGCTGGCAGGTTGAATCTTGGGTGGAATTAATCATTGTTCTCATCCAGTCTTTATTTTTCACATAGTAATAGAAGAATCGTAAACTCTTAAGGACCACACTGGTCACATCTTGGCCACAATATACCATGCACATTTTAAAGTGATTTGCATTGCACTAGTGCCTCTATGACTCAAGATTTTGAGAAGTTGTGTACTTTTTCTACTACTACTCCTCTTTTGTAGATGGTATGTATCATTTGCAGCCTTCTTTGTGTAATCCGTCCTCTGAGAGAGACATGAGATGTTATATTACAAACGTAGAAGCTCAGATTGAGCTAAAGTATTTCCCCAAAAGTCACCAAACTTTGTAGCAGAGGCTAAACTCCAATCAGAGTCATGTGACTTTGGTCGAATCAGCTATGTATTTGGTCACAATTAATAGGAACGTCAGCTCTGATTGGCTTAAACAAGGATAGGATGGGCATTGGGGTTGGTGGATTCAGCAGTTCAGACTTGTCACCAAAAACCAGATTTTTTCCATTTCAGTTTTCAGCCGTTTCCATTCATAATCCATTAGCTTTGTCTAATGGCTCCATTAGAGTCACAAGATAGATGCAGTGTTTTCTTTATTCATTGCTGTTGGGAGAAGGAATGAAAAACTACTCCCCACCTGCCACCATCCCAGCATGGACGACAAGACATGGTCAGATTGAGTTTAGCTCAGCCATCTGTGTTGCCAACCTTTGGACTGTAAAGGCTTGTCTGGTAGAATGTCATAGGTTGATTGCTTTCGTCTAATCATGCTCTATTTGAAGATCTAGGGAGGGGTCACCATCCAAGATGTCCTGAGGGGAGAGGGCTGGTTACCTGAATACTACCTGAGTTCTGTTAGGAAGGACAAAAAGAGGAAGGGATGTTGGCTTAGCAAACAGCAGGGTCTATTACAGTTTCCTATACAAACGCTCATTCATATACTACATTTCCTTTTGTCATCCTGCATTTTGGGAAGGAGACCGAAATGTCCAAGTGTCTTTGTTCGGGGAAGAATTATGTTAATTTTTCTTTTTTCGAAACTAGAAGACAAAAGAATGAAATTGACATATTTCTAATAACAACAATTTTTTAAGATTAGAGATTAAGTCATTGTTGTTCAGGGAATGAAAAGATTTCAGAAGCATGAGGACTATCAGTGTTTAAACAATTTGCAGTGACAGTTTAGTACATTGCGTATTCACATACTTGTTTGATATTTTATTCCATTGTCGTTCTGTAAAAAGACCTGGTTATCTTTAAAGTTTCCAAAAAATTAGGTAAAATGCTAATACCCTCGAAGTGAAAATATTAATAAGTCAAGAAAGAAAGTTTGGTGCCAAGAGGTGAAACTATTGGTGTCTCTGTTAGAATGCAGCATTTCCATTCTGAAAATGGGTAGAAGCTTGCCTACAAACTTGCTGTCTGTCCTCTCTCTTACCATTATTCCTCATAAATGACACGCATGTGCCTCAGTTCCATAAGGATTCAAGCCATGATTGGATGCTCTCTTAGACCTCGTTTTACTTCCAACTGGCAGGAGGAACAGAAATGATGAATCTCAATTCGCTATTCAAGAACCTTCCCCCAAACACTGAAATTGTATCTTTAAATTGCCTTATTACTGGTTGTAAAACATCACCCGAGATCTCACATAGCTCAAGTAGCTGTGAGTCATTCATTTAAGGGATTATTATTAATGACCTAATTATTCTCCTGAGCAGGAATGGCAAAGCGTCTCAAGACTTTGAAATCAACCATTACTCTCTTTAGCGCAAATGAATTCAATAAAAAGATATTTTAAAAATCTAAAACTTGATGAAATTATTTCAGGGGCCATAATAAAGCCCTGCAATTTTACATCTGCGTGATTTACTCACCATTCAGCAGGAGTCTCTAAGATTGGCTTGTAGACTTTGACACTTTGATGTGCGCGTCTTAGGAGATATTCCAGGATGAGCCCACTTTCACTCAAAAACTACACAGAATATACTTTCTCAGATAGCAAGTGGACACAAACTTACAATATGCCAATTGCTAAAATGTAGAAAATTGTTGATGGAAGCAGCAAACTTTTTTTCCCTGCTCAGTAGGGAATCTGCTTCTCCCTCTTCCCTCCCTCTGCCCCTCTCCTTTGCTGTTCTCTCTCTTGTGCACATGCTCTCCTCTCAAATGAACAAAATCTTAAAAAAAAAAAAAAAGAATTAGACTCAGACTCTTCGATAGCAATGTAGTCTGCAAGAAGGCTATGGAGTAACATTTTCAGAGTGTTGAATCCAGAATATTAAGCTGTATTATTTTTTACTGTTTAAGTGTGAAATAAAAATGTTCTCAGATAGGAAGTCTTTAAGGTTTGCCATACCTGATATTCTCTGAAACATTCTTAGATGAAACGTTTTAACAAGATGAAAAGTAAGTCCAGGAGGACAGTATGAAATATGAGAGAGAAGGCATGGAAAAAACCTTAGTAAATTTTACAGTTGATAAGATAAAAAACTTATGAAAAAAACAAAACAGATTGTAGTAAAAATCTAGAACTAAAATAGAGCCTTAAAAGATATACAAAATGTAATTCTAACCACAGCCCATAAAAAGAGAATAGGACCTGTGTGATAAACCTAAGAGGATTATTGCCTTCTAAAATAAATTTCAGTTTATTCTAGAAAGGCATTTAAATAAGACTCAGAATCTCCTAATGGCCAAAATTTTCAGAATACAATTGATAATCCCTCATAATATAAAAGCAAAGGAAATCACAGCTTGAATGAGAAAAAAATAATAACTGACTTCAACATGGGGATGAATCAGATGTTAAAATCATGTGATGAGGATTTTAAAGCATCCATCATAAAAAATGGGGCATAAAAAATATGGACATTCCCATAAATGGGGCACCTGGGTGGCTCAGTCAGTTGAACATCCACCTGTTGATTTCAACTCAGGACATGATCTCAGGGCCCTGGGATTGAGCCTTGTGTTGGGCTCCATGCTCAGCGGGGAGTCTGCTTGAGGATTCTCTCTCTCTCTCCCTGTGCCCCGACGCCCCCGCTCACACATGTACACTCTCTCTCTCCCTCTCTCTCTCAAATAATAAAAAATCTTTTAAAAAATTTCCATAAGCAATTACAAATTCTACTGAAATAAATGCAAAAAGAAAATGTCATTGAAGTTAGAGAAGTTATAAAAAAGAATCAAGTGGAAATGATAGAATTGGAAATACAAAACAGAAATAAACATCTCAGTGGAAAGATGCAATAGTAGAGTGAAGACGAGAGAGGATAGAATCAGCGAACTTGAGAACAGAACAACTGAATTAACCCAATATGAACAAAAGAAAATGGCTGAAAAAAAAAGTTAACAGAGCCTAAAAGACCTGTGGGACAATAACAAAAAAATCCAACACATACCATTGGATCCAAGAAAGAGAAGAATGAAGAAGTAATTCATTATTTGAAGAAATAATGGCTATAAACTTCCAAAATTTGGTGAAAGACACAAACGTACAGATTCAAGAGCTAAGAACATCCCTCTGTAGAATAATTCCAAAAAAATACACACCAAAACACATCAGAATTAAATTTCTGAAAACTTAGAAAAGATCAAGAAATAATCTTGAAGCAGCCAGACAGAAATGATGTATTACCTGTAGGGGCACATTGATTTGGATAATGGCAAATTTCTCACCTGAAACCATAAAAACCAAAAAGAAGTGGCACATTTTTCAAGTGATAAAAGAAAACAATCAACCCTAAGTTCTATAACCACAAGGCAAAAAATGAACTTCAACCTAAATCTCATACTTTATATAAAAAGTAACTTAGAATTGATCATGGACTTAAATATGGAAGTATAAAACTTTGGGGAAAATATAGGAGTGTTAGGCAAGATGTTTGAAGACTTGACACTAAAAGCCTGATTCATTAAAAGGAAACATTGATAAACTGGACTTCATTCAAATCCCATGTGAAGAGGATGAAAAAGCAAGCTATGGACTAGGAGAAAATATTTGCAAACCACATATCTGACAAAAGACTAGTGTCTAGGATAAAGGAGGAATATAAACCTAAAGGATAGGTTTAAACCTATCTTAAACCTAAAGGATAAAAAAAAAGTACAGTTAGAAAATAGGCAAAATACATGAATAGACACCTCCCTAAAGAGGATGTACAGATGGCAAATAAGCACTTGAAATGATGATTCAACATCGTCATACATGAGAAGGATGCAACTTAAAACCACAGTGAGCTATCACTGGATAATAGCAGAAAAAGTCATAATAGTCCCCAATATTAGTGATGATACAAAGAAACTAGATCACTTATACATCGCAGGAGGGAATGCAAAATGGTATGGTTCCTCTGGACAATGATGTGGCAGTTTTTTTTTTAATTTTTTAAAAAATTTTATTGACATATAATGTATTATTTGCCCCAGGGTACATATCTGTGAGTCATCAGGCTTACACATTTCACAGCACTCTCCATAGCACATACCCTCCTCAATGTCCATAACCCAGCCACCCTATCCCTACCCCCCACCCACCAGCCACCCTTAGTTTGTTTCGTGAGTTTAGGAGTCTCTTATGGTTTGTCTCCTTCCTGATCCCATCTTGTTTCATTTCCCCCCTCCACCCCCCACGACCCCCCACCCTGCCTCTCAAATTCTTCATATCAGAGAGATCATATGATAATTATCTATCTCTGATTGACTTATTTCACGTTAGCATAATACCCTCTAGTTCCATGACATGGCAGTCTTTTAAAAGCGAAATACGTAATTACCGTACAACCCAACAATTGTACTCTTGGTCATTTCAGAGAAACCAAAATTTAATTTCATACAAAAATCCATATATAAATGTTCATAGAAGCTTTATTCATAAAATCCCCAGAGTGGGAGCATCGTCGGTATCTTTCAGCAGGTCAACCGTTAAAGAAACTGTGGCATAAACATATCATGGAGTACTACTCAGCAAGAAGACGGAGTTCATGAATCTCCAGGGAACTATGCAGAATGAAAAATCCAGTCCCAAAGGCTAAATACTCTCTGATTCCATTTATATAGCTTTATATAGCACTTTTGAAGCGAAAAAAAAAATTAGGACTGGAGCATAGATAGTGGTTTCCAGAGTCTAGGGATGGGGGGCGAGGTGGAATGGTTGTAAATGAGTATGGTTATATGGTGAGTATGGTTATAAAATGGGGCATAGGGATCCTCCTGGCGGGGGAATTGCTCTGTATCTTGAATGTGGTGATGGATACGTAAACTTACACAAGTGACAAAATTGTACAGAACTATAGACACACACACACACACATACACACAAATGAGAAGAAGGCTGAATAAGATCACTGGATTGGATCAGTCTGTTCCCTGGTTGTGATATTGTACTATAGTTTTGCAACCTGTTACCATTGCAGGAAACTTGGTAAAAAGTACATGGGATCTCTCTGTATTTTTTCTCATAACTATATGTGAATTAGGAGGTAGGAAAAAAGAAAGACATAAAACCTTTTAAAGATCTTGTTTGTAATAAATAAGAAAAATAGCAACAATTACACAATAATGGCACCAATCCCAAAGATAAAGTCCCAGAATGGATTTTTATGAAATTCAGCAAGATGTTTTGTATTGGATTCATTTTTTTAGATTTATTTATTTTAGAGAGAGAGCAGGCATGCAAACAGGGGAGGAGGAGAGGGAGAGAGAGAGAGAGAAACATTCCCAAGCAGACCCTCCACTCAGCATGGAGCCTGACTTGGGGCTTGATCTCATGAATCCGAGATCATAATCTGAGCCAAAACCAAGAGTTTAATACTTAACTGAGCCATCCAGGCACCCCTGTATTCATTTTTGGAAAAAAAAAAAAAAAGATAGCTAGCTAGCTAGCTAGCTAGCTAGATAGATATAGAAGATAAAGGTGGCAAATATCTAAGCCAGAAAAAATTGAACTAAAAGAATGTTGGAGTAACAATTATAATAGCAAACAAAATAGATTCTAGGGCTAAAATACTATACTAACAAAGGTCATCATAAACTAAAAAGAAGCAGCAAAAACTAAATTATTGGACATATATGTCCAACATATATGTCCAGCATCCATAATCCATAATCCAAATCCATAATACATCCATCCATAATCCAAAATACATAAACCAATCAGTAGAATGGTGGGAAGAAATAAATGAATCGAGAATTACAGTTAGAAATTTAAAACGCTCATCTCAGAAACTGGTAGATGAAAAAGACAAGAAAAAAAACAAATGTATAAAAGATTTTAATAATGTAATGTGCCTTAACTTAAGATGCAACAGAGGGCTTATTTCTTTTGGATACATGTGGGACAGTTACGAGAGTGATCAAGTAGTAGGTGATAGAGGGAGCCTTGGCTAATTTTATGAAGTTTATTCTTGACCATTATGCCATACGATTAGGTATCAACCTAACAGAAAGGGAGCTGGAAAAAAATCTCTTCTCTCTAGAAATTGAAAAACATACTATTCAATGGTCATTGAATTTAAAGGAATTATGAGGAAAGACAATGAAAGCTCTCAATGTAAAATTTGTGGGACAATAATGTAAATTCCAGAAGTCAATCTGGTGCAATTATAGGAAAATATTAGAAATCAGTAGGTTTGACAGTAGGTATAGAAATGTTTGTTAAATTATTTCCTGTATTTCTCTGCACATTTAAGATGTTTCATAGTTTTAAAACTTAAACATATATTAGGCATAAAGTGTGACTCAGACAAAAATTTAGAGCTTTAAATATATTTACTAGAGGGGTACCTGGGTGGCTCAGTGGGTTAACCTCTGCCTTTGGCTCAGGTCATGATCTCAGGGTCCTGGGATCGAGCCCCGCATCGGGCTCTCTGCTAGGCAGAGAGCCTGCTTCCCCCTCTCTCTCTGCCTGCCTCTCTGCCTACTTGTGATTTCTCTCTCTCTCTGTCAAATAAATAAATAAAAATCTTAAAAAAAAAATATATTTACTAGAAATTTAAAAGGGCAAGAGAGGAAGATAAAAAATAAAAGGAAACAAACAAGTTAAGCTTGAACAAAAGGAAGCTAATAAAAAGATAATAAATCCAAAGAAATGAGAAAAAGGAAGTAGAAAGATAAGATCAGAAATCAAGGAAATAGAGAACAAAAATCAATATCAATAACAAAACAAAAGGTAGTTCTTTGAAAAGATTAATAAGATAGCAAACCTCTGATAAGACTGAACAAGATAAATCAAGAAGAGTAAATACATAAAACACAATGAAGAGTAACTACATAAAACACCATGAAAAGGAGAATTGCCTTTACACACGAAGACAAGTTGCTTTAAAAATAATTCTTAAAGTTGGGAACAAGTATTATAATACATAGGAAATCCATTAGAAAATGGGTTGGTTTCTATAAAGGAGATAATGGATTAAATTGGACCCAAGAAGAAATAAAAAATTTAAGTGGGGTATAAAAATAAAAATACTGAAATGG
>JAPYYJ010001984.1:0-13438 GCA_028533885.1 Nasua narica | reverse complement strand
GCAGCAATCCACAGCAGTCATGGAATACAACCGGCCTCTAGGCTCTACACTCCATCTAGGTATACCCTCTTGTACAGGTCAGCAGAGTCATTATTTTCTTGCAAGAGCATCCACCTTTATAGGACTAGAAAGTTCTATCCTTTTTCTAATTACCTCCCTCTTCCTGGCAAACCTTGATAGCCTAATTCAGAGGTGTTCCAAAGAGCCACAGAAATGTACCATTAAAATTGATTGATGGCAGTCATTCCCCACACCCCTGGAAAAATTAATAGTTTATAGTACCATCTTTTTTATCTTAAATATTTCTTCCATAGCTCTGACCTAAACCTTTGGCACCTGGTCTCAGTGGCCTTTCCTAGAATACGGTCGGTAGTAATATGTGATATATACATATTTATGTATATAGTAGTTACGGCCACCCAAGTGAAACACTATCCTCGTGGAGCATATGTTTGCTGTTTTTTCCCCATTTACCTTCCTAAATACCTGGTTGGTGGGGAGGTTATAAGAATTGCCCCATTACTAACTGGGAAATAAAGTGGTGAGAAAATTAGAATCTGACCAAGATTTTCCTGCACATCTTTTGACTTGAAATCTTATTCTGTTTCCTCTTATTGCCTCTTCGCAGGAGTTCGAGGGGAAGCTCTCAAGAGGAACTGCATTCTTCTTATGGCAGCCCCACTGCCTTCCACAGGCAAGCCCCTGGTTCTAGTTGTGACAGCCCTTCTTCATACCCAGGTAATTGTTGGAAGTGATGTTGTCATAATACAGTGCACACAGAGGGGAGAATTCTGCAACAAGAACTTGCTCTAAGAGATGGACTGATGACTCTGGCCGAGAAGCTGTCTGTCTTAAGAAACCTCAGGTCATGCAGGAAAGATGCCGTGCAGGACCCGAGGAGCCCAAAGGAACAGGCAAGGCAAGGACTGTCCAACTGAATGCACTCCATGGACTAGGCATTGATCGCGAGAATGAGGTCACCACTGACAGGTGTATCTAGGAGACTGAAAACAAGCAAGTCACAAGTGGACTATTGTCAGTAAATAGCATAAGTGCTTTGGTGATTTGAGCTCCAGAAGTGTCCTACAAATTTTTCTTTATAGCCAGCGCCCTTCTTCAAGTCAAATCCCACCAGGAGGATCCAACCAGAGTTGTTGTATTTAAATTGAGTGTGTGAAAAAAATAAAAAATAAAAAAAAAATAAATTGAGAGTGTGGAGACCAGAAGCCCTGTGATGGTTAATTTTATGTGTCACCTTGACCACAGAGTGCCCACATATTAGTCAAACATGATTGTCTCTGAAGGTGTTTCTGGATGAAATTAGCATTTGAATCCGTACACTGAGTGAAGAAGATTATTCCAATTTAATGAGGTGGGCCTCGTCTAATCTATTGAAGACCTGCATAGAATCAAAATGGCAAAGTAAGAGAGGATTTTCTCTTTCTGCCTGATGGTCTTCAAACTGAAGACAAGCTGTCTTCTCCTGCCTTCAGACTCAAACTCAGACTGGAACTATATCAGGAGCTCTCTTGGGCCTCCGGCTTGCTGACTGCTGATCTTGCGACTTCTCAGCCCCTATAACCATGTGAGCTAATTCCTTCTAATAAATCACTTCTCGTATTGTTTCTGTTTCGCTAGAGAACCCAGACAAATATATCCCCCTAATCATCCTTCCAGTTTCCTCCTCCACTCATCCTTTCTAGGAGCTAAGATGGTGCATTTAGGCAGATTTCTGGACGGAGGCTCTAGCCAAAAAAAATGTGATAAATTCCTAGAATATATACCCGTCCGTCATGTCAGAGCAGCTTCTGGCACAAGGATTACACTACAATTTACTGGACTTGGTTCATCCATCTTCCTGGATTGCCTTTGACTGTCTGTCAACCCTGGAAATTATTTACCTCCCCAGAGTTTAGACTAATCCCTCGTTTTCTTCCTTTCATTGCCACACTGCTTATTCACCTGTCAGATAGCAACTATATTTCTTTTAGCTCCAGGGAGTTCACTTGCTTTGAACCTACTGGGTAGATTATAGGGTCTGCGTATCTTAATTTCTGGGAATTCCATAGACTCCTTTTTTGCCATTGGAGAAATCTGATCACAGGTTTTCAATTTTGTCAGTGTTTCACATCTCTTCAAATCTGAACTTATCACTGTATAAACGTTAAGATAGAGGATATGAGTCCACAGCATGACTGTGTCAATATTACTCTCCAAGGTTCAACATAGGTTATCCGGATAAAGTCCAGAACTCAAGAGTATAGAGGGATAACTCCCTACTTTTTTTTTTTTTTTCTTCTGCACTACTGGGAAATGGAAGGTGAGGGTCGAATCTTGTTGTCAAGTCGAAAGCCCGAGCATCAGTCTTGGCTCCTCCTGACCTCTTGTATCCCCATTCCATGCTATCACGAGGAATCCTCAGCTCCACCCACTAAATATCTGTCCAATCTTCCTACTTTTTTCTGTTTTCATTGTCACTGCAGGGAAGTTCCACCTCACATAAGGATTAGGCTCCCAACAGTTGAGGCTGGCTGTGAGTTGTGTATAGTTCTGATTGCCCTTGAGAATTCCTCAGGAAGACAGTAGAGACAGACATACTTCTCAGCAAATCAAACACAGTTTTCTCTCTAGTGTTGGAACAAATTGCTGTTGCTTCAGCTGAGCCCTAGGTGAAGACACTGTTTTGTAGTTTGGGCCCATATGGGATAAAGACGCACGCATATCTGAATCTAGAATGACAGTTCACATGATGAGATGTCCTGGCTCTCTCTGGGACACATACTCCTCCTATCAAATGGTGGAGTCGGACTGCCGACGTTACTTTAAATGCTATTTCTCTACACCTTCTTTCTCCAATTCCCACCTCTCACTTTGTCACTTAGAGCATGTCATCGAACTCAAGTAAACATATGATGACACTCTACTGTGTTGATTTTAAGGTACCAACATCTCCTGTCTGAATTACAGTAAGAGTCTTCTAAATAGATGCTTATCCTCCAATATCAAAACCATTCACCATGTTGTGGCCAGAATGACAGCTCAAGAGCACCGAGTTGATCAAAGCTCCCTCTTACTTCCCTGTGTACAATCATTCACCTGCTTCCCATCGTCCTTCGGATGAGCATAGAGTCCTTGGCATGACATAGGAGCCCTTCACAGCCTTTTCTCTGCCCTTTGCATGCCTCTTCTCCCACCATCCTTGTACCTATCCTGCTGCCACTTCCAGTGAAATCCAACTACTTGCACTCTAAAAAACAATACTTTCCCTTGTCTCTGGACTTTTGTACATGCCCTTTGTCTCTACCTTTGCTCAACTAGCTTCCTCTCATCCTCAAGAGCTGAATTTAGACATCATCTTCTCTGGGACGTTCCTCAAATACCTTAGCACTGCCACTTCTCCCACTGGCTAAGCCTTTGCATTTCTAACCCATGGCTGGCAGTTCAAGGTCTCCACTGACAGTCATTTCTCCGTATTTTTAACACCCTACAGAAACTAAGAGGCATAGAAACAGTTGTATTCCCTAGGGCCATGCTGTTAATTTGTTTTCCTATAGAATGCCAGGAATGCCAGTTCAGTTATAACTCAACACCAATAACAATTATTATTATTATTATTATTATTATTACAACCACATCAATAAGAACACTGATGTTTTCAGTATATATGCCAGGCCTTCTTCTAAGATATGTATATCTATAGGTAATAAATATATTCTATATATATACATTTACATATGTGTATACATATTTACATACATTATATAGATACTCTTCTAATAAGGCACAGAATTGTTACTAGCTTTTTTTCTTACATATGGGAACCAGGGTCACAAGGCACAAAGTAATTGGCCCAGTAGAGTCAGAGAAAACACACATAACTGCTTTTCAGTAACTCCAACACAGCTAGGCTTTCTCTGAGTGCTGTAACAAACTGGAAAAACCAGGATCTGAGCCCAGGAAGTCTGAATCAAGAACTTGCCTAACCAGTGTGTGCTCAGCTTCTCTCCTTTGCTTGGACTAGCTTTGGGGACAGAACTCAGTTTGCCATTCTTTCCAACTGACAGTTACTCACCCTACGGCTCAATGGAAGTTCATGTTGCCTTGAATAGAGAAGGTATTTTTTTAAAAAGCCGAAGCCTTGAAAGACGTATTCTGTAAGCATGAATAAATCCTCCACCATTACTGTTTACCACAATCAGAGGCCCTTTTCTCCAACAGTCTCTCTTTTAAAAAATTGTTGAATTCCACCCACGAACCATGCGAAACATTTCCCCGGACTCCCCTGATCCAGGCATTATGCTATTTGTATTCATTAAAACTGATTAAGGTTTTCTTCATATTTATCACCAGTTTGACTTTCATAGCTGAGCCTTACTCTGCTATCAGCAGGATTCCCGGTCTCCTTTGGAAGTTTTCAAAGTGAAAATCCATGAACACAAATGAATTCTGGCAGCCAGAAGTCCCTAATTTAGTGTGTGGGTTCAGCGAGATGAGAGGAGCTGTATTTTAGGATAAAACAATTAGATAACCCTGAATTAAACCTATGGTGTACTCATCACATTCTTTTCTTGGATTCATGTGCAATGTAAATGTACTTGACATGATTCAATTATGACTTAAATTCCTGATTGCCAAAGCTAATCAAATAATAAAAGTATAATACACCAATCATATGTACAAAAGTTGTGTAGAGCCATTGACCCTGGAAAGGGCATGCTACCTCTAATTGTGCATTATGGGTTATGTGGCCCCTGTAAGTCATAAAGAATAATCATTAAAATGCTAAAATAAGATTATGAGTTCAACAAAAGGTAGGGCTTTCCATTAAGTTTTATTAATACCAAAGAAGAAAGAGCACAAAGGGGAACAAACCATAACATCTTTTTCTGGTCTGCTGTGTGGCTCCGACTTCGGAGCCCTTATCATCACCAAATACCTCTTATTCCTTGCACCTCTGAACGAGCTCATCAGGAAGAGCTATGCCGTGCATTCCTCTCGAGATTTTTCTGTTGAAGTAAGTAGAAGACTTCAGCTGACAAAGAAGAATATGTATAATCATAGAATTTTCAATTTGCATCTCCGCAAAATGCCCACATTGGTTGGAAACAATAGGTGTGGCCTGACATTTGAGATGTGCCCCCCGTTTGCAAGGACACACAGCTGCTACTTACAAGAATATGTTGTAGGCTATTTCTCTTCAGCACTCTGCCACCAAACAGGCCTTAAGGAAAAAGAGAAATCTGGCAGCCAAGTGTTACCTTATGGAGTCTTTCTAATGGAATGCTTAAGTTTGTATATAGAGAAAGACACTTTATTGCTTTTCTCAGAAGTGTGGTTTGCCTCTGGCTTGTAATTCTTCATTAGGGGAGATTTTTTTTCCTCCCAGTGACCTTAAATACAGAGAGAATAAAGTTCTATAGTTCCAAACAATAAATCATTCGCATCTTTCAAACTTGGCTGAAATCCTCTCTATCCCCTTAACACCTGGCTATTATAAAATCCAGTTGGCGTGCTATTGTCTGTACTCTATTAGATGCTTACTCACTTTTCATATGTTTGTATCTTATCTTTCCAATGAGACCATGAGCTCCTTGAAGGCAAAGACTGTCTTACAATGTTATGCGTCCCTGCAGTCCCTAAGCTCAACACCTTACACATTATAGACACCTGGTTATTACCTTTGATGGCTTAATTTATCAGGAAGAGCCACTGGCTGACAACAAATCTAAGCTCCAAATGAGAGTCACTGTGTGACTCTCAGGGCTTCTCACACTCCAGTGTGCACATCACTCACCTGGGGATCTTGTTACAATGTGGCTTCTGGTTCCTAGAACTTGGGGGGGGGGTACCCGGGATGCTGCATTCTTAACTTTCAGAGAACATCAATGCTGTCGGTCAAGGATCTCACTTTGAGGAGCAAGATTTAAAAATGAAGAAAGTCAGAAATGAATAATCACCTAGCAATCATTTCTTTGCTTTTTATGCTTTTGCAGAGCCTCACGTAGATCACACTTCTGGTTCATGTGAATCTATCCTGTTCAGAGATGTTAGAAATGAAAGGTCTTCTACGCCACCAATTAAAGGTCTTCTATGCCATAATAAGAGCTGGTGTGGCAGGTAATTCACCGGAGATGCTAATTTGCATTTGTTCCCTTTACTTCTCATTCATTTGTTCTGAGCAGGTAGTCAAGCCCATTCAAATTCTCTGTTTCAGAGATTCAAGAGGCAGGGGTTGCGAGAGCAAGAGTTGCAGAAGACAACCCTTCTTTCTGTCTTTTTTGAAATCCGAGTGATTGAAAGGATCATCCTAGGTGTTCTCTGGGGAAGGGAGAAAGAAAGAGAAATGGGAAAAACTTGTCTCCAGGCCTGGAAAGAAGAAAATCAGTGTAGCTCGTAAAATTAAGGACTCCTTGGAAAGTGTGACAGGACCCTTCAAGGTGCACGAGGCAGGCACTCTGCCATGTACTTGTGCCATAGATGGGATGGAAGCCACAGACTTCCGGGAAAACTGGGCTCTGGAAATGGGCATCTCAATAACACCCAGAGTAGACTGGTGCTTGGAATGGACTACAGTGCTTTGGCACTGCACTACCTGCTCTACTCCAACAACCACGGGAACACTGAATTCATGAGTTAAAAATGTTGAAAGAAGAAGAAGAAAAAAGAAGTGGAATCATAAAAATGTTTAGAAAAAAATTTTTCATTCACCTAGCAAAAAGAGTTTGGAACTGGGTTTAATGTGATTTTAAAGAAGTCAGTCTAGAAGATATTCTTTGTTCAACCAAGTGTGAGAAGTAAGATTTATATTTGGTGAGCCATCTATTGAGTGACAATTTAAAGATGGAATCAAATTATGATATCCCCTCACCCTGCACCACACACACACACACACTTTTCCCCAGTCCTCTAACCCTCCAACGACTTCCTGTTCCTCACAGAATAAAATCCAGATTCCTTTCCATGAGCTGTAACAGTCTCTCCACTATATTGGTGTCCCCCAAGATGGTAGCCACAGGCCACATATAGCAACTGAGTACTTGAACTGTGGCTGGTGTGAATTGAGATATGCTGCAAGTGGAAAATGCCCACGAGGTCAGAAAGATTTAGTACAAAAAATGGGAGCAAGCAAGAAAAAAGGTTATACATTTCTGGTTAATATTTTTATAGCAACTGTGTGTTAACAGGGTATGTTGGCGACACTGGGTTAATTTCACCTGTTTCTCTTACTTTCAAAAATGTAGCTACTAGAAACATTAACAGCGTTACATACACAGCTGGCATTTTACTTCTATTGGACCGCATTGTTTTCCAGGAACTACTCTCATCAGACCTCACCTCCTAGCCTCAGGGAGCCCAGGAGGCCTCCAGACTGCAAGGCGCCTGAGTACAAAGCAAGGCGGCAGCACATGCGTGGTTGGCTCTGTCTGGAAACCACCCTCACCCCGCCCAGCTCACACCCCATGCAGATTACAGCTTGGGTTTCTCCTAATCGCATTCAGCTAAAACTCTTCTCTAACGTCACCTCTCCAGGGACGCATTTCCTTACCACCCTGTCTAAGCCCACACCCATCCTTCTCAAGGCCCTGGACCTGCTCTCCTTTTTTCACATGGCGTAAGATTGCTGGCCTCATCCCAGTAGGATGTGAGTGACTTCACTGTTTGTTTCCTTCGCTGTCAGGCTCACAGTTACTAGGAAAGTGCCTGGCATGGGCTGGGCGCATGATAGATATTTATTGGATAATTCAATTAAGTAGTTATTCAAAAGTGAGCTCTTGCTACCAACTAGTCACTTTGCTGAGAGTTTTGTGTACTTTTTTGGTATTTAATTCCCACAATAGGTCTATAAATAATCTATTTCAATCTTAATTATATACAAGAGAAAATCAAGTCTTAGAAAAGTTAATTTAAAAATGCTTAGAGCGTCCCAAACACTTTACATAGATTTACTCAATCCTAATGGTAGGGGACTATTACTGTCTCTTTTTACAAGAGAGAAAACGGGCCTAGGGGGTGAAGTAATTTGCTTAAGGTCAAGTAGCCAACAAATGGTGGGGCTGGGAGATAAAGTCTTGAGGGTCTGACCCCAAAATCCAAGTCCTCCTGCACAGAGGCAGGTTCACCCATTGGTGAATGCAAAACAGGTTTGACTAGCTCCCCTGCTCTCAACCCATAGAATGCCCTTACTGTGATGCGCTCTCAGTCAGAGAAGAGCCCCCCCCCCGCACTTGAACTCATAATTACATCCACCTGATCTGTATTCCCACTATCCAAATTTACTGTCTAAAATACTGAAGACCCCATTAAGCTCCTCAAAATATGTTTGCTTTCTTGTTCTTCCTCTCTTTATAAAAGTACCACTAATTTGCTCAGTGTCCCAGATCTAAAACCACACAGGCATTTGCTTTATTCCCCTCACTTGGTGCTTCTACTTACAATTCTCTTTTCCCATTATTTTGCTTCTCTTTCTTTTTTCCAATTTGTACTGCCATCCACCAAGTTCAGGATTTTGTCAGTGCAGACCTGGACTTTGGGAATAATATGTTAATTTTTGTGCTTGTTGTCACTTTCTCCTCTTTCAACTCATTCTGATGAATGATAGAAATATTTTAAAATAAACACTTCCTTCCATTGTTGTTGTTTTAAAAAGTTTTGAATGTATTCCTTATTGCCCAAAGAATAAAATTCTTTGAAGTTCATCCATTCAATATCATTCAATGTCACCCCCAGTTAGGGCTAATGTGTTTTTCAAGCCTTATCTTCCACTACCACCATATCTGACCTTCTGCATCCTGGCTGCTTTATTGTCAGAAAAACATCCTTTGTATGTTTTCACTTTCCTTTGTGTGTTTTCACCTTATTCTTGGCATTCACTACTCAATGTACATTTTGTATTCTTTAATACATCCTAACTTACATCGAACTACTAAGTAAAGCATTCTCTGAGCATCCCAGTCTGAAATGTTATCATTCTCCTAAGGTCTTATACTGAGAAGATTTTGCATAGTGTACTCATGAAATATCTGCTTAGATTTAAGCAGATATTGCACTGCAATGTTAATTCTTGTTCTATTGCCAAATCTCTCTTCCCTGGAGCCACACACCCAGCAAGGGCTCTGCTAAAAAATAATTTTGGAATAATCTATGTTAATAGATGGAATCCAATATCACAAGAATTTGTGATCAAAGATTGTATTTAAATTTGAGAAACTGGCATCTTTTTATCTCATATATGCTTTTATTTTGTTGTGGTGGTTTGTTTATGTAAACCTTCTGGAACAAGACCGGAATCCAAGTGATTATATTAATGAGTTGCTTTGCTTTTCCAACCTAATAGAACTGGGGAAGTGGGGGAAGAAACAACACAATGCTAGATTTCCTAGAAGCTATTCTTCCTGTTTGCCCAGCCACCCTTTATGCAAATGAAATGATCAGATATTAAATCTTACAACATTTGTTTACTTATAGAATCAGAGGAGAATTTAGAAATCAATCTGTCCAGCTACCTAATTCCACAAGAGAAAAACATCAAGCTCAGACTAGACACAGAGCCAATGGCAAATCAAGAAGTTGAACTCAGACCTTCTGAATCCCAGAAAATCCACCTCACCACCTCTAGACTGTCTGGAGGTGAGAAATTCTACTCAACCTAACTGATGTTTGATGTATCATCTAAATTTGACTTACACACAGAGTCTGTTTGGGACTTGTCATCATTACCTGCCACATTAATTATTTGCAGGCAGTGTGCTGTTTATAGTTCATAAAAAATTCCCAATCGCTTTATCTACTAATATGATGCTCACAACTATCCTGGGATGTCGGTGTCAGCAAGTCTAAAGGCAGAGGTGAGGTGGGCTGGGAGAACATGAATGCATCAGATGGGACTGTCTAGAAATTCCCTGTCCCGACAAATGTGTCTCTTTAAGATCCCTTACTCAACAAACATCCGGTGCCTATTTTGTGGGGATACATGGTACCTGCTTTGAGAGAAAATAGGCAGGCCACGTGCTAGGTCATGCATGTGAAATATCAAATCATGGCTTTGTAGGGCAGCAGGAGTGAGAAAAGTGCTGGGACCCACTGTAAGCTGCTTCATAGAAGGAAGCCTTGAAAGGTACTTTGGAGCCCCGGCAGGATTTACACAATGAGGATGCCCAATTCAACATGTGCATCCATTCTTTCCGTCTATAAAATCTACATTTTATAAGGCAGTTTTATATTCTTTACTCCACTTAATCCTTTGAAGATCCTGACCCTTTAAATGAACAGTTCTCTCAGGTTAAGAGAGCCCGTAGAATCTCTGAATATTACCAATTCTAGAGAAAATTCTTTTGAATGCTTGCTCCCTCTATTAAGGTGAGAATTAAATTCTCAAGAAGTAGGGCGTGGGTGGGTGGGGGGTGGGGGAGAAGAAGGAAGGCTTGGCCTTGCTCAGTGTAGCCCAGAGTCCCTTGGCTCAACTGTGTCAGGCTAATGGCACAGCCATCTTCCACAAGCAGTAGCTTTAAGTGATGGAATGGAGCCTAATTTTGCTAATTGTGTATTGAACTGTTGTTATATTACCAAAGTGCTGAGTAAACAATCAGAAATGTGTTCTTCCATCTCTTATCAACACAAAACTTCTCTTGCCATTGGATAGAGATGCCGTGATACGGTGACATTTTGTAATATGTCGATTCCAAGAGTGTTTGAAAAAGACTTCTTCAAGAGAAATAAGTATCCTTTCCGAAACTAGAAGATTTTCACATTAGTCTAAAAATGCTTACATCCCATTTCTCGCGTTAATTAAAATGCTAGTTACAGGTGTTAAAATTTCACTGCTGCAACTTCACATTAAAGGAAATAAGTAGCAAACCCTTATTATTTTACTTTAATTCTCCACACTGTGCTGTCCATAGAAATTTGATATTATCTTTGACCTTTATACTTCAATTTGACCTACAGGCTCTATGCCTTCTCCTCCCCCACACTTCTGGGGCTGCTTCTGTTGACACAGCTATTAAATGGCTAGCATTAGGGCTGGTTTCTATGGTTGCAGAGTGAAAGATGGGTTCTGGCACTATTATATTTTCTATTATATTTTCTCGCACAATGTGAGCAAGAGGAACAGCCAAGCCTGTTGGAGAAAGTCTAAATGCCAAATTTAGATAAAAAGCCAGGAATTGAGAACGGGTTGGGAAACAGAACCAAAAAGCTAGACCTGTATGGATTGGGATTCTGATGAGAAAGGATCAGGTGTCTGGTGTGCAGGTGGCCTGAGCCAGCTTGGATGGCCTGGGACAGAAAAGCCAGCAGAGTGTCCAGCATGAAGAATAAGCTTGCATTCAGGTACTTGCATTCATGATGATCGCCTTAGCCAAGCTCAGAAGTGATGTCTTGAATGACAAATGGGCACTTCTCTGTAGGCTGATCTTTGGGAAATTGTCATAAAAGACTGGTTCTTGGGGAAAGGAGGGGTGAGTGAGACTCCTCATCCACTGAAGATGGGTCACAATAGTAAATTTGTAAAAATATTTGCAAAAAAATTTTTTTTTGCAAAAAAAAATTTGCAAAAAAATTTGCAAGAGAAAATTTTGCATTGAGAAAAATACTCTTATTACCTTCTCACTATGGCGTGGCTTCACTTCTGGTCCATACATACTACAAAGTTGTAGATTAAGATGTTCTTCAGAGAAATACCCCAAATCCAATCATTTCACATTAGGATTTCCCCAATCAACTAGTGGTATTTCCGGAACTGAGCAAAAAATTTGGTTCCAGTGGGAACTTTAAGGATCATACTACTCAGCACACAGTAGTCGTCATTTACTAAAGAGGACACCATTACCTTACAAGGCTTAATGAAGCTTTCCAAGTGCCCTGCCTAGTTATACTGGAGTAATAAACCTGCCTATCCTTTCTTATAAAAGGAATGTTATGACCATAATGTAACAGGGACATCAAAACCCTATTCTATATACTCACACCCTCATCATAGTTATACCTCTTTACGAGCACTGCTTTAAGATAAGCAGAGAATGATAAAATTCTTAAGATACTTTTTTGGACATTTTTGGGATTACTCTAATGTAACCAATGCATTTTTACCATCTCAACAGTGTTAGAATTTTCATTATAAGGAAAAAAAAAGAGCAAATCATTTGGAAACAATATTATACATGATATCTAAAGAGAATTTTTTACTATTCTGTTTCCGATGCTACAAATGTATTAAAAAATACCCTTTAAGGGCAAATTACTGACTTAAGTTATAATTTAGTTTCCCGGACCCCAGGAAGTTCTTTCTGGCAATGTTTTTCTTTTTTTTTTTCTTGGTACACCAGCCAAATGTACTGAACACGCATTGTGTGCGAAGACTAGTACTCAAGCAACCCCTTCCTATGCCTGGAAAGCCAAGAAATAATTATGAATGAAAAAGGTATAAAATGGTGGTAAGTATCATTATACAGGGCTCACTTGGTGAGCCATTGTACAGCTGGGGACAAGGGCATGGGGAAGGCAGGGACGAAAGTGTTAAGCCATGTTACTCACATGTATGTGGCCCCTAAAACTGCTACACACATGTTCTAATTCAGACCACAGAAATGTCAGGGGTTAAAAAAAAAAAAAACTGTCCTTGACCATGAATAGCTGACCTTAAATATGATCTGCTTTGCAGAGTGGTTGTGCCCTCCACCAAAGCCCGCTCATGCTTGTACTTGACATTTATACTCCTGAGGGAGCTATCCATTTATTCTGTCTTCAGAGTCCCTACCGATTCTGGCCCTGTTTCTCACCCCTGCAGTAGTGTGGGCGGCCAAAGCCACACTCTGACTTCATAAGAAAGGAACAGCTATTCACTGTTATTATGGAAACAGTAGTACAGAGACAGTAACACTTTGCTTAAAACCAAAAGGTTTAAAGTCAGACTGACTTAGTAAAAATCCCTACTCCTCCATTTCCAATTTAGAGGACTTTGTGAACGTTCCTTAACTCTTCTGTGTCTCAGTCTGCTGCTCATCTATAAAATGGGAACTCTAACATCATCTACCTTGCAGGGTCATTGTGAGAACTGAATGAGAGGCTACCTCCATCAGGCTCTGCCAGCATACACTGGTGGTCACTAAAAGACAGCTCTCAGTCAGTAGCCCTTTGGGGAAAATGTGCTCGGAAGCCCCATTTAGTACATTCCTCAGGAATGTACTTCTAGAAACTGCCTACTTTGTGCTTAGGAGCAGAAAAAACGGTCAAATATACTTGAAAGAATGAATAGACAGACAATGGCCAGATTTTATACAAAAATAAAACTCTGGGGGCAAGATGGCGGAGAAGTAAGAGATCCTGTAGCAACCGGTCCCCAAAAGTGAGCTGGAAATCTACCAGAACACGCTGAACACCCATGAAATCACCCTGAGGAGAAAGATTTCTAACCCCGGGATCTCTCCGAGAGCAGAAGACA
>JAPYYJ010001983.1:0-13440 GCA_028533885.1 Nasua narica | reverse complement strand
ACCAAAGAGAGATAGATCCTTAGGAGCATTCAAGTTAAAAGAGAACTAAGGTAGGACAGGATAGACTCATTGGGAGTTCAGTCCAGTCTTCGGTGATAAAAAGGCTTGGTGGTCTTCTTTGTGCTCTGCCTTGAGGGTCTTGGTTTCTGTCCAGAAGATTCAAGCCATCCTCGGTACTGCATCTGTCACCCTATCTGCATTTGGATATGATCAGACATCTCAAATTTGACATGACCCAGGCACAACTCTTGATTTTCACTGCACACTGTACTTCTCCTCCAGGCCTCACCCATATTGGTTAATGGAGTCAGGGCCCATCAGTTGTGCAGGTGCCATCCCCAAGAAGTACACTCTGAGAAAGAAATAGGCTTGCAGGTGGCTTCTTAGAAAGCGGGCTTGGGAACAGCACCTGGGAGGGAGTGAAGAAAGCAGGCTGGGCAGAGGGAGAAGCCGAACCATGCTGCTGTTGTAAGGGTTCCTGGGTCAGTCTTTTGGGGAGCTCTGGAGCTGCTGGGCCTGGGTCATGTCGGGCCTGGGATGGCTCTGGAGAGTTGTTCCAATTTGGTCTGAGAGCGTAGGGCCTTATCAAACCTATGGACCAGGCTCCAGCTAAAGTCCAGTTGCAGAGAGGAACTTGGCAGGGATGTGTGCGGGCCACCAACAGTCCCAGCAACTAGGAAAACATGTGTGCTCCAGTCCTGGTGTGTGACCTCTGGCTGGGTGCCATGCCATTTACCTAGCGAGACTTCACTATGGTTCCTGTCCTTCCCTGATCCCTGATTCATCATCAGTTCATTTCTCTTGGCCTCTGACACATATCTGTCCTCTTCTTACCACTTACAACTTGTACCTAGCCCACTGCCTATAGCAGCCTCAAATGGGTCTCCTTCATCCCACTTTGGTCCTTTCTATCCATTCTCTACACAGGAGCCAGTCATTGTCTACAAACACAAATCAAATCCTATTACTTTCCTGTTTAAAACTATCCGCTTCCTTTATACTCAAAAGTAACCGGCCTCCTTATCCAGGTCTACAAAGCACCTCATTATGGTCTATCTCATCCACTGAGGCCTCTGCCATTCTTTTTGCTGTGCCTCAAAGATGCCAACCTTCTCTGAACCTTGGGGTATCACAATGTGTTTCTTCCTTTCAAGTCTCCCCTCAAAGCTCATTTTCTCAGAAAGCCTTCCTTGATCAGCTATTTATTACCCTACCTTGGCCAAGGTTACAGCCCAGGAACTGTCTACCTCCCGTGACTGGATGTGTGGGAGGTGGAGTGATGGCATTGGTGTCAAGACCCCTGCGTCTCATCTGCTCTACACTTAGCCCTCAAGTAGCTGTCTCCTTGCTTACTACCAGCTTCCCCCAATGGCTCACACTTTCCTTGAGAGCCCAGATTTAGTCTTCCTTACCACCGAATCCCCAGGCCTTGGAAGTGTGCCCGGCACACTTTGGTGCTCAATCCATTCTTAGCAAGTGAATAAAAGAATGAATCGATCTACATTTTGGAAACTTTTCTGTTCTCAGATCCAACACATCTATTTATTTATCCCGCAGTGTCCTCTTCAAGGGATGCCCTGTCACTCTGGGTTTCGAAATTTTGGTAAACTAGACCATGTTCTCATTATGCCTACACATGGTTATTTTAAATCCTTTGAGAAATCCGCATCTTTCTATTCTGAGGAGGCTTTGGCTCATTTTAATGAGAGCCTTCTCATTTTTTTGATCTTTTAAGTTGGAATTCTCCTCAACTTTTCTGTCATTCTTGAGGCATGTTAGCTATGATCATATGGAATATCTCCATTGAGAACTCACAATAGTTTATGAAAATAGTGATAAGGCACTTTTGATTAATTTCTGGGATTCTACTTACTGATGCCGTGCATTTTGCAGCCCTCCTCTCCTCTCTTTCCTCAGCGACCCAACAGACATACATGTTCAGGCATTAGTTTATACTAATCTCAGGGCCACTTTCTGGTTTGTAACGAGGAGCTCAGACATAATAATCTTCCTACAAGCCTGGAAGGATTTTTTTTTTTTGTAAATGTACTTGCTCCTTATCTGTCACTTCTCTGCCCACTCACAGAGCAGTTTATCTTCATAGGTTTGGTACCTCTATAAACATAAAGATTTCATGGTGCATTTTCTCTTCCAAATCACTTTTAAATGAATATGAGAATAGTTTTCATCTTTGAAAAATCTTGTGTATGGCCTCCTCCACCCAGAGCAGAATCCATTTATCTTTCTCCACCCTCCCTCCCCCTCCATAACAAAGAAGTCCTGTTTCATACACCTTTCTTTATGTCCTTATCTTTGGCGCTTCAACAACCTAAGGAAAGTCTGATGAGTCACATTTACCGTGATGCTCAATGGGGATCATGCTGTCAATTCCAGATGGTAACATTTGGCACCACTGGACCCATTGATCAGTATTAATCAAATCACATGTACTGGTATTTTGTGTAGTGCCTTCAAAATTAACCATTCCAAACCATGTTTTGGAAACAGACATTTTTTCTTAACTTTTTTTTGGAAAAGATCTGCATGAGAGATAGATTCTCCAGCCTAACTATCTTATTGCCTCTCCCTTGAGTAGACTTTTCGCACCAAGGGGGATACACTGATCCTCTAGCTGTTTTCCTTTAATTAATTAATTAATGAAAAATTTTTTCCTATTGAGGTGAGATTACTATAACATAAAATTAACCATTTTAATGGCATTCAGTGCATTTACAATATTGTATAGTCACCTCTATTTTGCTCCAAAACATTTTCATCACCCCAAAAGAAAACCCTGTTCCCATTAAGCAGTAATTCCCATGTCTCTGTTCTCCTACTCTCAGCTCCTGGTAACCACTAATCTCATTTCTGTCTCTATGGATTTTCCTATTATGTATATTTCATATATACGGAATCATACAATGTGACCTTCTGTGTTTGGTTGCTGTCATTTTGCGTAATGTTTTCCAGTTCCTCTCCACTGTAGTACTTATCAACATTTCATTCCTTTTTAAGGCTGAATACTATTCCAATGTGTGTGTGTGTGTGTGATATACAAATATTCATACACTGAGAGGCATTTGAATTGTTTTGCTCTTTTGGTTATTGTGAATAGTGCTGCTTTGCACATTGGTGTAAAAATATTTGAGCACTTGTTTTCAATTTTGGGGGAGATATACATAGGAGAATTGCTGGGTCATAAAGTAATTCTATGTTAAACTTTTAGGGGAACCTTTAGCTGCTTTCTAAATGTAGAAGATGATCAACCTTGATCCTCAGTCGGCCCTAAATGTGTTACCAGTCTCCTTTCATCCTACCCATGTTACGAGATAGTTTTTAAAAACTTCGAAATGAGAGGAACAAAAAACATCACCAGAGGGTCAAGTAGCAGTAGTCACAGAAAGAGTAATAACATGTCCTCTCATTCAGAATGTTTTAACATACCAAGTCAACAGGTTCTCATTTTAGGAAAGAGGTTTCAGTGGAAAACTACTAGGGTTTCTATCCTAGGAAAGGGATCTATCCATGACATTTTTATTAAAAAGTTTATATTGTTAGTACATACTCTGAGCACTGTATCATGAATAGCACTTACTCATCAGGCCCAAATATTGCAGAACCTGATGAATGAATCTGAGCATGGATGAATTTCTAAAGTTTTGGTGCTTAGAGAGAAATTATGTTTTATCTTAGAAGGCAGATTCAGAGTCTTTTTCTAGCAAGGGTTTGAAGAAATCCTAGGTTTCCTACTTCTGTTGTTAGATCAAAGAGGGTCTAAAATATAAGATCTCAAAGTATCTTCTTTGGATCACTGAGTGTATTCATATATTAGTAGCTTTAGGTGGAGAAAGCGTATTATGATACTTGGGAAATACGGGAGTAAAGAAAATCTAGGGGATTACTACAGGATCTTCACAAGTCTTTAGTATCTTAAATATCCCAGTACTCTACATATAACATTTATTATTCTGCTTATTTGGTCACATTAATTTTATACCTACCCACTTTCCCAGGCTTAAAACCAGTATTCCACAGGGGTATACGTTTAAGAAAGAAAACTCTAATTCATTTCCCTCTTTTTTTGAATGATTACACTAAGGTCCAGAAAGAAGTTAAAAGCAAACCAACCAAACCATCAATAATGGTTATTTCCTAGATTTTTGTAGGTTCTTAAGACCTAGTCTCTTGGTGGAAAGTGGAAGGAAGGTGGGAGGGAAGGGAGGGGTGAAGGGAGAGAGGGAGGAAGATAGGAGGGAAAGAAGGAAGCTATATTACGACATAAAAATGAAAAGGGACAGATAAAGTATTTTATGGGATTTCTTCAAGGCTTAGAAAGAAAAACATAACCGATTTACTGGAATTCTTGCATAGCTAAGAATAATTCTTGAGAGGGAGAAAGAATCTTAATCAGGCTCTATGCCCAGTGCATAAGCCAGATGTGTGGCTCGATCTCAAGACCCTGAGACCGTGACCCGAGCCGAAATCAAGAGTTGGACACTCAACCCACTGCACTGTCCAAGCAATTCTAGATGTGAGGACTGGCAGAGGAGAAGGAAAACAAGAGACAAAGAAAGAAAACTACTACTCATTTTTGTGTATTAGGGATTTGCTCCCACATCAATAGTGTGTAGAGATTTCTAACATTTAAGTTTGGGGCTCTGTGGCTTTTACTTATTTTTAACACTCAAATAAAAGACAGTTATCTTTAATACAATTTCTTTTCCCATTTGAATTTATATCAGATCCTTTGAGACACGAGCAAGTTTACAAAGACCTATCAGTGTGTTCACCCACATTTCTTTCTACGCATAATATCCATAGGTACAATGTTTTCTTCTTATTTAGCACTCTTCTTGAAATGATATAAGAGCTCTTCAGGGATATTAATTAAACTTTAGAGCAACCCCTGTGACATGTGTGCCTGCTTACATATATCTGTTGGACAGTTAGAAATTAATGCTTTGCAGAAGTATGCCATTTACGCATGTTTGTAGGCCAGCCACATAGTCACTGACGATGCACTGAACAGATCCATACATTTCCGTCATCAAAAAAATACCATTAAAAAAGGCAACCATCATTGAGCATCAACACGTAAATATTGCCAAGCTCTCAAGCAGGTCCTGCGGTGTCCCTGTCACAAAACAAGTCTCAGGGAAGCGGGTTCTGAAAGCTTGGCTTCCTTGAAAGGCTCCCGGTTTCCTAAATGCTGGGTTTCCTAGGGCCCCAGGCAAGGCTTTTTAAAAATGCAAGTGTCAAGGAAAACTGTCAGGCATGTTTGCCTTAAGTACCCGAGAAGCTTGTCACTGCCATCTTGTAAGTCTTGACGAAGACGCGGCTGGACACGCCGAGGCGCGGTAAATTGAAAGCTGCCTGACAGGGAGGTGGCGTGTTAGACTAACAGCCAGGTGCCCGCCTCCAGGCATTTTCTTTGCAAGCGGCAGAATTAAACAAAACCAAAGGAGAGTCTCGTCAGGGGAGGCTGTCTTTGCAGACATCTCAGAGGCTTGGACTTGAACTGGAGTCCTTTCCGGCTCTTGGGTTTTCCGTAATAAGTGGTTAAGCGGCTGTATGATACCCAGAGCACAGTCCACGTTGCTGTGAGGGCAGTGGGAAGAGGGGAAAGAGCAGTGGATGGAGAGGGCAGAGATCAAGAAGGAAGAGGAAGATCAAGGTCAGGGTTAGGCTGGCATCGCACCTGCCTGTTCTAGGAGGCTGAACAACGCAGTGGTGAACTGGTGAACTACTGGCAGCAAGTGGGGTTCAGAGCCCAGGAATCTGGGTGGCCTTGCAAAGATGATTTGCTGAATCTCAGTTTCCTCAGGTGAAAACAACTGAAATGTTGCATAGGTATACTACATGCATTAAGTGGGCTCAGCACATTCTTGCCACTAAGGAGACCCTTAATAAATGCTGGCTTTTACTGTTCTGGAGAGAACTATCAACGATCCCATAAACGGCCTCCTTGGAGGATGGATCTTTCCCTCTGGTCCAGGCCCCTCTTCCTTCCTTCCCTTCTCCTTTCCTTCCTTGAACACGAGATCCTTCGGTTAACTGCTATGAGCTTTTATTTCTTGTCTTTCTGGTATGTCAGCGGAGGCTTTTCCTACTTCTCACTGCAAATGTGACCATAATACACCTTTGTAGGCTCCCCGTCCCACACAGAACAGACCGTAAGGTGCTTCACTGGGCCCAGAAGGTGGCCTTGACACAGGCCACAAGACCTTTCTAGTATTGTCTCCTGAGTTCCAGCCCAGCTGATCAGAATGCTTGCACTCTCTTGCTTTGCTGGCCTTCTTCTCTTACCTCTTCCTGGAGTGCCCTTTGGATGGGGTGTACTTTTCCATCAAAATGGGAATCAGACACCATTCCTGCTGGCTAGGTTTCCCCGACCAGGTAGATGGGGTAGGTGTCCCCCACGACCCTGAGTACTCACGCCACCCTTATGGCCATATTATAGTGTTTTATATTACTATAAATTACCTACTTAGCTGTCTTTCTCCTACAAGACTGGAACTGTTGGGGCACGAAGGCCATGTCTTTTTTACCTTCACCCTCAGCACCTTGCATGGTGGTCAGCCCCTAACAGAACTGCCATAAATGGTGGCTGCATTAAGCTGAAGTCCTATGAACATAGCTGATAATGGGATTACCAACGGGAGGTGGGAAATACAAAAATCCTTATTTAGCATAAAATTGGAGTTGCAGATAAAGAAACTATATAAGTTTGGCCTGAGGGCCTCTTATTGACAGAACCCTCACATACTTATTTCACAAAAGGGGCTGACTTCCTTGCTGGATTTTCAAGTCCTTGATCATAAACACTCTCCTATAATAGTTAGAACAATAATACTGCTGTCCTAGGCATTTCTCTTGGGGACTCAGAAACCTGAGTGAGTCATCTTGGATATTCGTATAATATCCCCGTTAGGTGGATAGAGGCAAGGTAGACAGAGAGAAGAGGCAAATTTAAACATCGCCAAGTTATAAATGAGACAACAAAAGGCAGCAAAGGTTAGGTATCTTCGAATCACGTAGAACACGCTGCGGCACAATCTGGGAAGAAAGAGAAGGGCCCTGCAGCTAGAACCATGGGAAGTGAGGGAGTCGGGTGTTCCCCAGAGCTATACCTCTTCCTTGTACTACACCTGGCACATTAGAAGGGGAGTTGAGTTCCTCAAGTATTCTAGTATTCTTTGGTACATTATTCCTTGAAAAAGAAACTTCTTTCAATTCTATGTTTAAAATCCAATACCGTACACTTCAGGGCTCTTATTTTAAGCCCATAAAGGAAAATTCAACCCATTAAAGAAGGAGGAATAAGGAGAAACTGTAGCATTTGAATTGAGATGATCATAATTTGGCACAATCTATCAAAATTTAAAAGGCACATTATACATACCCTTTGATCGAGCAATTTCACTTCCAGGAATTTGACTCTTGAACATAATCACGTAAGTATGCGAAGGAAAATATATACACAAGACTCTTCATTATGTTTTTGTTTTTTTTTTTTTTGTAATAGCAAAAAATGTGAAAATGATCTAAGTGTCCATAAAGGAGAGATTGGTTAAATAAATTACGACATTCCGGAATATTATACAGACTTTAAAACAAGAATGAGGTAGGTCCCTATGAAATTATCAGAAGTGATTTCCACCACATTTCATGAAATTAAAAAAGGAAGTTGCCAAATGGTATGTATAATACAGTCCCATTTACATTAAACTTAAAAAAAATACGCTCAAACATCCAAAAACATTTTGGGAAGCCTAAAATAATAAACCTTCAAAAGAGAGTTCCTTGAAAATAGAAGGGGAAGGGCAGGGAATATTACTTTCCATTTTCTATCTTCCTGGTTGTTGAATATTTTTACTAAGAGAACACATACATTTTGTAACATAGGAGTGGAAAGACTGAATCTATGGTGATGTGGGCTCTGATCTTTGCCTAAATTCTTAACAACTCTTTTGTGGAAGGAGATGGAGAGAAGATTCTGTGCAGTGTGAAAAGGAAACAAAATCCCCCCATCATGCTGGGAATAGTGAAGCATGGCGAGCCGTGCTTGAGCCAGAGGCCTACTTTATGGCACCACTTGGACATTCAGAGTGGGAGGCCTTCACCAGTCATCTGGGTCTCACTCCCCTCATCACAAATAGATACTGGATTATCCTAGGTAATCTTAACATAGATTCCAGCTTGAAAGTGTTGCCTCTATGCTGCCAAATGATTTCCAATTCTCTTAAATGATAAAGCCAACCTCAATCATGTTTACCTTGATTCCTCCTCCTGGTTTGCCTTCTGGGGTAGTGGTCAGAATCAAGAGATTGACTTTCCAGAAGATAGCATGTTCTTATTTCTGTATTCTCATCACCAGGTCCTTACTTCTCAGTCTCTACCTCTCTGACTCTGACTTTCCCTCTCTGGCCTTTGGCTTTAGCTCTGTAGCAAATCCTACAATTCCTCTTTCCCAAACTGAATGGTACCATAAACTTGAAGGTGCATATTAGAGGCAGGACACAAGGAGGCTGCTCACTGCTTCCCTATTTCTAGACAAGGCCAACAGTGGGAAGACTCAGAAAACAAAGTATGCCTAGACACATATGGACTATGTCCTTGCAACTTGTCTCCCAGCCACATCATTATTATGAAATTCTAGGTGGGTTTAAACATATGTGCACTACCTTTTCCCCTTTGACACTGAGTTTGAGTATTTCCAGTAATGCCAGGTTAAATTACAGGGGTGTAAATAGTGATGGGCATAATTATTGACATTAGGATGTGATGCATTTTAGGACAAAACTTTTTGTCTAATTAAATGTAGAACTATTCAATTGTCACCTATACTGTGGTCCATTATGGAGCTGACCGACCCCTGCAAAATGTCCTACCTACAATTTTCACCATGAAGAGGATAAAATGCATTGCCGAGAACAGGAGCTTAAACCATGGAGTTAAATGTTTTCCATTTGTGGTTTTATTAAAAAAGCAAAACCAAAAATTGTCCAAAGTAATTCAATTTTATAAAGGTAAAACTGCATCCCAAGCCATTTTCAGGAGAATGGGAAATGCATCGAGTTGTTTTGAGTTAACTTTCTCATCATGAGCCCTCGTAAAGAGCACTGGTTAGTAAGACAATAAATGAGCATGTTTTAATTAGAAAATGTGGATTCCAAGCAGTTTTGCAGGAAAGAAGATGATAGCTTCAAAGAGACATCAGGAGACTAATAAAAGTTAAAATGCATTAAGTGGCCACAGTGAACTCAAAGGTAAAGTCATGGGATGTTTGAGAAGTGAACCAGAGAGGGCAATGAATCAGAAGGGGATGGAAATTAGTCTGTGGAACTTATTCTTTCTCCTTCATATTAGAATCAGCTGTAAACCCCCTTCTGTGCCCAGGCAAGTGAGATAACCTGATGCCCGAAAATTCTCCCACTCCCCCATCCTGGCCAGAACTGTGTGTGCCCAGAGGATAAAATCACTATCATTGGGTAATCATCGGGTAATGCAAGAAGGTAAGAAGGCAGCCGGGCTAGGACAAAACTAGTATTGAACTTGATTTTTTTTTTTTTTTTGCCTGCCAGTTCTCCATTTTAGGGTTTCCTGAAATCATGGTGCTCAGTTATGACCATGCCATTTTTCCTGCTATGCTATATGGGTGTGTGATCCAGGTCTAGCCAACCAATATGGTCTGTTCTCTAGGCCTTGGGGAGTGGGACCTTTGTGGGTGTGTGACCCTTGCTGAGGTCAATGAAAATTTAATGAAGGGAATGTTGTTGAAATATCAGAAAGAAGACTTCCTTTTTCTGTTAGGTTTCTAAAGTATGAGAACCTAGCCTGAAGGTCACAAAGATCTCACAAAGATCTTTGCCACAAAGCCTCACAAGATCTCACAAAGAGAAGGTCTGCTTAAGAATGATGGAGGGAAAGAGAAAAAGGAAAGCTAAGGGACAGATTCCTAATACCAGAGTTTCTTTCCAGAAATCTAGTTCTTCCAGAATCTTGATTCTGCCTGAGGCCCTTCATCCTCCCAAGTTCCCTCTTCCCAACATGCCAAAAAAGGACAATAATATCTATCCCACAGGCTTCCACTCCGATAACATAAAGTGCCTATTATGATACTTGGCACAAAGCAGTTATTTAAGGGATGGTGATGTCTATAAAACATAACCAAAGAGAGTGTTCAGTTGTTTCCAGGAAGTGAAAAGATATCTAATACAGACACAATGTCTCCTCACATGGATTCTGAAGTCTAGAAACTGGAGAAGATGATCTTTGCAGTCCCCTGCCTTCAGTATACAACTGGACGACACTAACGTACCAAGAGAGAAGAGCCTGAAGCTGAGGACAAGACACCCACAAAACCTGGAGGTACAAAGCACTGTCCCGCTCCCAGGGGGCTCCCATGTTTATTCTCATTTTCCTGATGCCAGGGTGGGGTAGATTTCCCCAGGTCCCATCAGATGCTTAAATAGGGCCCTATATCACCTTATGCCTTTTTATCCATGTTCTCTAGTAGAGAAAGTTTGGGTTAATAAGAGATTAAAAAGTCACTAAGATTAAGCTTTCCATTTCAAATTCTTATCTAAGCACATACCAATACAAGAAGAGCAACATCTTCCACCTTCTTCCAAGTGTGGAATTTTAAATCCATTTGCTCAAAGAATTTGTAAAAAATGAGTTTTTAATCATCATATCATTGGTGTGCAACATCTTTACTGGAGGACTAATTGTGGAGAAATGGACTTACAGATGTTTGTACCCAACTGAAGCTTTAACAAATTGCAACACAATTTCAATATAATCTCACAAATAAAAAAGAAGTGTTACTCATTCTCTTTTGAAATGCAAGGCAAGAACAGTTAAAACAATGATGAAAGAAATTGGGGGCATTTGCCGACTGTTCGGCCGTTGTAGTTAAGAAGCAATTCTTTAAGGGATTTAAAAATACACAATATTGAGGGTGCGCCTTTGCGGTTAGCATTGTCATGACCTCTAAAAATGATTATTTGCAAATGTGATTCATGAAATAGCTTGAAATCGTTTGGTGGGTCTTGGAGGGAAGAAAGCTGTCTGAGAAAAAGTTTCTTCAACCCTCTTCTATAATCTAGAGGACGCAACCCCAGGGGAGGAACCTGGCTGAGAGCCTTGTACAGGACTGCAATTCCGGGGACACAAAACTCCACCTTACAAAGACAGGCGAGGCTGAGGCTAATAAATCAAAGGAAGCTGCAGAAAAGTTGCAGAGCCTACTTCCCCTGCCAGGGAGAGCCGAGGACGCCTTATCTGGCCTCTGTGAAAAGAAAAGGATCCTTGGGGAGCCAGAATTAGAAAAAAGACTTGTGTTTCATCAAGTCTCTCCCTGTCTGAACCAGATAAAATAGCCTCTGGGAAGGCTTCAGGAACGGTCCCAAGAGAGTGACAGCTGATTTTAGCTGAATGGGTGAGAAAGCACAGACAGAGATGGAAATATTTGCCTTTTTTGGACTGTGAACTTAACCCGAGATGCTCACAGGGACTTGGGGTAGAGTCTTGTGCTTACAAGGTATGACCACGAGGTGGCCTCGATCCATAATTGGGTCCCCATCATCCAGGTTGCAAGAGACAGCTTTTTAAAAAAGTTCTCTTACCTAGAACCTTAGCTGTGGTTAACTTACAAGTAAGAAATTCAAGTACCCAAAGCTTTAATAAACTTAATAAGGCTTTAGTTTTACAGCAGGAGCCAAATTCGAAAAGGACAGCATCGCCTTGGATACCTGCACCTTCAAGGACGCTTCCCAATTTGCAAACCACACCAAGAGCAGGCTGGAGTGGTCTTAAATAAGATGTAATGCTTGTTTCTTTCTTAATGCGCCTTGTAATTTGCACACGTGCCACAGCACTTTATTTATTTTCTTATTAATGGGTTTGAGTGTGTTTAACACCACAAGCCGTAAATTGCTGAGCAGATCAGCGTAGGTTCTCTTTATTTTCTTGCCAATTGTCAGAAAATGATGTGGGGTACACAGGTGCCTCTTCTAACTGGCTTTCTCTCTCCCACCCCACCCCTTGCCTCCATCCAACAACCAACTCCTGTCCCCATCTGCCAAGAGAAAATAAAAGACACAGCCTCGTTTCTCATTGGAGAGCTTGCCTATTGAGCAGCTCAGTTATTGAGATTAATAAGCTGCCAGTTTCCAAGGAAGACTATGAAAACTATAAAATTAAAGTGCACTGCAACGTGAAATGCTGCTGGTGGCCAGGCGGGATCATGGTGTCAAAAAGGCAAGGTAAAGCTATAAAACAAGGCTGAGCTTGAAAGGCTAACCTAAAGGTCTCATTAATTTCCATGTTGCCTCTGATGAGAATTTAGAGGGGGCATAATGTTTTGCAATGTGGAGAAATCAAGCTGCCTATTGATTTGAAAAGTGCTTGAATGCATTTGGTTCACCCAGAATGAATTCTAGTTTTAAACTTCACTTGAAAACATTAAACACACACACATACACACACACACCCCCCAAACAGGTTACCTTGGTTTAATATTCTCAAGATCAAGCTTGTCAGTGATTCTGTCAGAAAATTAATCCTTAGGTAGAAAAATCAATCTGAGAACAAGTTTGGAATAGTCTTTGGGCTCAGCATGGTGAGGATGTTTCAACAATCTTGTTGCTTCTCTGTGAAAACCTTATTTACTAAAGGTCTTGTGTCTTGATTCCCAAATACGCACTACCAATAAAGCATCTAGATTAGGCTAAGATTACTTCCTCACAAAGACAAAAAGTGTGTTTTCTGAAATTCTGAGACCAAAATTAGATTTTTAAAATGGTGCTCCTCAAGGCCAAGGTGCTCCTTTCTTCAGCAGAGCCCCTACACGACTTCCTGCTAACAGGAATAATCATGGTACTCTGAGTATGGCCAAATGGTTGGCCATGGTACCCCTAGCTGTTTGGCTTTCTCTTATTAATGTGGCAAAGCTCTGTTTGGGAGAGAACGATTCAACAGATCACAGAGCTGAGGAAGGGGGGCTTTTATTTCTTCACTGTCAATTTGCTCTCGCATTTTCTACGATGCAGAGTATTTGCCATGAGCTCACACAGACCCTGTGCTGCCTGGGGCCGTGGAGTGGTAAGGCCTCGGACTGAACACACTGATTGCTGCCAATCTCGAAGAGCTGCAGAGAGGAGTCCTATACCTCTTGCCCGGCCGATGATGTTGTCAATGGCTAAGTCTCTAACCAGTAACAGGCAGGAATTCAACCCCTAGGTCATTTTTTGCCTTATGTCACTTATCATACATTGACTTCACCATTTCCATGGCCTGGCAAATTAATTTGTTGTTTGCCATCAGAATAAGCATAGTTTTGTTTAGTTTTTCTCGTTCCAAAAGGCACTATCATGGGGTGGTTAAGAAAATGGCATTGGGAGTCAGACCCAGTTAAAATTCCAGTTCTGCCACTTA